>JAXCGZ010011449.1:0-135713 GCA_037179515.1 Halocaridina rubra
CTGTAGGAGGTGTGATCTGTGTGTTAGGAGCTGGGTTGGTGTAGTGTGGTGGGTTTTGGTTGGGGAGGTTAGGTGTGAGTGGGGCAGGCTGTGTGAGGTTTCCACACTAAATGCTGAGAGCATAATACATTTTCTATTTTCTTTTAAGCAACGATTTAGTGCATATAATTGTTCTGCGATATTATTCATTGTTTTTATACCCCATTAGCTAGAGGTTATATACCTCTCTCTCTCTCTCTCTCTCTCTCTCTCTCTCTCTCTCTCTCTCTCTCTCTATATATATATATATATATATATATATATATATATATATATATATATATATATATATATATATATATATATATATATATATATATATATATATATATATATATATATATATATATTATATTGTATACTATTATATTGTTTCCAGAAATGGCAAAGCAAAGACTGATTCATGTGGGTATAACTATACTACTTGGTGTACTATATTCTGAGGCACTTCCTACAAACGTAGCAGTGATATCTACAAAGAGTGGAGGTGCAGTTGCATCTGGCACTAATCCTGAAAACACAGTAATTGATGCAGCCACGAGTACTGGTTTTGTGTCCAATGGAGAAAGAGGTATTGGTGTCCTAGCAAGCAGTGGCACAGATGATGGGCTTGCAGCTGCTAGTACTGGTGTTGTGTCTCATGGAGAAACAGGTGCTGGTCTTTTAGCTAGCAGTGGCACAGATGACGGGATTGCATCTGCTGGAGGTGCTGTAACTGACAGCGAACTGGGTGCTGGCGGGGTATCACCAGTGAGCCCAAATGTAGGCGTTGCAGCAAGCAATAGCCCTAATAGTGTTGTCTCAGTTGGAAGCTCAGGTACAGGTATAGTCAGCAGTGGTACTGGTGGAGGAGTTGCATCTGGCTTTGCTGGCAGTGGAACTGGTGCATCTAGCTTCGCTGGTTCATCTGGTTTTGCTGGAAGCGGAGCTGGTGTATCTGGCTTTGCCGGGAGTGGAGCTGGTGCATCTGGTTTTGCTGGCAATGGAGCCGTTGCATCTAACTTTGGCCCTGGAAGCAGTTTCATTTCCAGCTTTTTCCCTGGGAGCAGTGGTGTAATATCTAGTTATGGCCCTGGAAGTGGTGGTGTCATTTCTAGCTTTGGCCCTGGAAGTGGTGGTTTCATATCTAGTTTTGGCTCTGGAAATAGCGGTGTCATTGCTACTCGTGGACCTGGTGGAGTCATAAGTACTTCTGGTGCTGGATACGTATCCGGCATTGGCCCAGATGGCATCACGAGAGGAGAGTGTGGGTATACAACTCCAGCAGGACAATTCATTAAAGTAAGTTTACACTGATGAGCTCACTTACCTTAGCTCTCTTATTCTTCTATACACTTATATTGATGCAATTTACAACATGTGACTGTTAATGACCAACAGATTAACTGAATTATTTTACTGTTTTAAACTTAATCCAAACTGGGGCTGTTAAGAATATTACTACACTCTGCTTTGCTTATCTGAATCGGTATTTGGAAATTACGAGTATGGTGTGGTTTTAATTTCAGTTGATAAGAATGGATATATGTATATAGGGATTACATACGTAATAACACACAATGTGGCAAATTTTGTGAGGTATATATTGATCAGCATCTTACCTTTGAAGCCCAAATACCTATGTAAATGACTCGTTTGATATCCTCGGCTTACAAATGAATGATATCTACTAAAAAATTACCATTTATTCCACAGAAGTGTCCAAAACATAAATAATCCTCGCATTATGTCACTATAATTCCCAATATGGGGATGGACATATAAAGTACATAGCTGGGGAATAAGGCTGGATGCTCTTCCTAGTACCCCAGTGTAAGTCAATCATGGGTTTGTCAGCTCTAGAATCACACACTTTAACAAGTCGGCCACCATTGTCCAAAGAATTTTCTGTACATTGAATTAGACAATGTTGCCAGATGTAATCTTCTACTGTTCATAAAAGAGACTATATGCAGAAAAAGTAATTTTAAATACACACGTTGACTTCCTTGGATCCTTTATTTTACCCTCTTAATAAAATGACACCTTTTTCTATCGACTTAATGTATTAAATAAGTTTCATCCCTTGAAATAAACTATAGAGCAAAAATAACCAATTTTCGTCATCATAACCATACTATCTCTGAAATTTTGGGTCCTATCTTTAGATAAGACAAAACCAACCTCTTACTCTAATATATACATCATATTTGGAGCAAAATCCCTGCAGGTAATATATAAAGCATTTCTTTATTACAAAAGTATATTGTGTCCTTGATCAGTTTCAACTTCATTACTGGTAATATACTCTATCTCAATAAAGCCTTTTTTTTCTTACTTATGGGGGTTAGGATTGGAATTACATGCTTCACAATTTATCTGTTTCTTGATTATTCTAAATTTTGATCACTTATAATAACAATAATATACCTACATTCGAGCCATATTTTTCCCAATAATAGGCTTGACTGCGTCAAAGCAAAATGACTCGACTCTTTGCTGGAAGGAAATACAGGAGGGGATTTCAAATACCCATGTTCCGTCCCATTTGGTCAACTTTTACAACAAGCAGGGGATCTTGGAAGAAGTTTTCTTGCCCTCTCCCTCAGAGGGTAATAATGATAATAATTGTTATTATTAAACATCTTTCCAGGTCAGATTCCAGGCCTCTCCAAACGGTGAGGTGGAAGCACAAGCAAATGTTGACGTTCGTGATCCGGTTTTGGAGCTGAGGCGATGCAAAGAAAGTGTGGGAGTTGGACATGTTGTGGCCCAACAGAGTGTCCAAGCGGTATGTCTCTCTCTCTCTCTCTCTCTCTCTCTCTCTCTCTCTCTCTCTCTCTATATATATATATATATATATATATATATATATATATATATATATATATATATATATATGGTTCCGGTTCCGGTTTTACGTCACGGACTCCCTTATTAACCAAGGGCTAGGACGGTTGCCTTCTTGCGAAGGACTTGTTTTGGCAAATGTAATCCTTACGCTGAGTGCATGCCTTTGCTAACCTCAGACCGTGACGGGGCGCGAACCCTCGACCTGACGCCTCAGAGTCGGAGACGCTACCGACTGAGCCACGGCGACTACCTATATATATATATATATATATATATATATATATATATATATATATATATATATATATATATATATATATATATATATAATATATATAATATATATAATATATATATATATATATATATATATATATATATATATATATATATATATATAATATATATATATATATATATATATATATATATATATATATATATATATATATATATATATATATATATATATATATATATATATATATATATATATATATATATATATATATATATATATATATATATATATATATATATATATATATATATATATATATATATATATATATATATATATATATATATATATATAATATATATATATATATATATATATAATATATATATATATATATATATATATATATATATATATATATATATATATATATATATATATATATATATATATATATATATATATATATATATATATATATATATATATATATATATATATATATATATTATATTAATCCTGGCATTTTCCTGTTTTGCAAGTCACTTAAAATAAATTTTGAACTCTAGGAGCAGAGAATCTTTGTTGGTGGTACATACTCCAAAAGCTCCTATCACTGCATTGCTACAGCAGATAAAAAAATAAACCACGTTTCATGTGTCGCTATCATTCCCCATTATAGGGGTGGAAACAGTGTAGCTAGGGGATTAAGGCTGGATGCCATTCCTAGCACTCAATGGTGATCGGTCATCTCCGGAGTACTATACAGTGGATACAATCACCATGGGATTGCAGTGCTTGTTATTAACAACACAGGCTTGGTTTTTCTTGACTACTTCATGGCATTTGTACTACGCTTGTAAAATACAGACAGTATTGCATGTACCGCTATATATATAATTCTGTTGTAGTTTTATGCTTCTTAATAATTTCTTTAAAAGTATTCTCTTATTCCACAAAGACATTCCTAAATATCGAATTTTCATTATTAGTGCGAGAGAGAATTCCTTTTTTTAGTGATAAAAATTTTTTGTTTCCAGATTCAGGAACATCACCAGCAGCTGCAGGAAAGCATTCGCAGACAACAGCAGCAAATATTCGACAATATTTTTCGCCAACAGCAAGGAATCTTCAACCAAGCCTTTTTTCCTTTCAACTTCTTCTAAATCACTGAATACAAGTTTGAAGGATGCACAACTATATAGTGCCCTCCCAAATTACATATAATAATAATAATAGTCTTCACATAATCTACCTTCTTTGTTGGGAATCGAACCTGGGGCCTCTAGTATAAAAATCCACAGCTTAATAATAATAATAATAATGATACTAATAATAATAATAATTATAGGCAGAGAAGGGAAGTCAGTGATAGCTTCATCATGGACATATAAACATTTAATTTACTGATGAATTACAAAATAAAAATATTTTGCTTTCGATTGAAAGCGTTTTCAAGATACTGATGTAGTCTTCTGTTGTAAATCTCTCCTCCTAGGGTACACAAGGTGACTACACGAGTAGCTTGATAATGTGTAAACACATATAATCTACTGAGGATTTCATTATTCAATAATAATAATCCTAATAATAATAATACTTAGAGTATTCCTTATTTGAGCCAACAGGTGAGCTTTGTCAATTAGAATGCTCACTTACCATACATATTTTATATGTATGCTACTGTTTTTCTTATTAAATCGCTATCAAAATAGATATGTATTTAACATATATCAAAGAGCAAATGATAGATAAGAACTCACCGATATAGTTATTTACACTAAAAATACTGGATGGATTTGAGTAATCATAAATTTATAAATCCAGGGGAAATCATTTCATCAATCATTCTCATATACATGGAATATGTCATTCATGAACGAGGAAATTTCCCATTGTTTCATTACTAAAAAATAAAGTTATGAAAATGTGATGATAATAATTATTGTACTGATTAATTGTTGCTCCCAGGAATTTACTTCATTATTGCTTAAGAGTTGTTTTTAGGCCTAGGATACTTGTTTCTGTTTAATAGCAAGTAAGTTATTGTAGAGATTTTTGTTGCATGAATTATGTTGATGGAATTCTAGTTCTGCATAATAAACAAAAAAAATTAACACTTAAAAAGGTATTTCTCTATAACAATAAGAAATAAAGAATTTATATAATAATACATTCACTCGGAAGAAATTACAGTTTGCGACTGTAAGTGCTGTGGTTAGAGCGCTCGACTCTGTAAACGACAAACTCGTGTTGGAGTCCACTGCCGGGCGTTAGGAAACACATCCAGCCTTAATTCCCATCATCTACCTGTATCCATCCCCATTTTGGGGATTAATAATGACATAAAACGGGAAGTCATAATTACAGTACAGTACTGTATATAAAACCACAGACCTGTTCTTATCAAATTCTGGAAAAATATTGTTTTAGGACTTATTTCCAAAAGCAAAATGAATTCATGTAGAATTTCATCACAGTGCACTGAAATAAATATACTGTACTGCTCTTTTGACGTAGTAGAAAATTAATACTAGCTTAAATGATCTGGTTGTATGTCACAACTCCCTAGGACGTTATCTTCTCTATTACTAGGCTGAATGATCGTCAGTAATATGAGTAATGCATATCCTGCGGTTCTACGAAATTCACACGTACTGAGTGAAGAACATAAGGCCCAGCAGGGCCTAATAATGCAAGGCCATCCTACTGTAAGATAACACATTTTACATCTGGAATATAATGCCAGTCAAAAGCTTTTCTTCATAATACATATATATTTGTTATTTATGTACCATATTTTCTTGCCATTGTGTATATTTTTATCTAGGAAAGGCATTGTGTTCGTCAGTGTTCTTCTTGAAGGCTTCTGAATGCCCTCTAAGTCTACATTCATCTCCCTCTAATCCTCTAACAATTACTCACCCGTTTCTTTGACTCACTCCTCCCACCTCTCAACAGCTCTTTTCACTGCCCTTCTCACTATGCATTTCACTGCTCCCCTCTTGAACTCATACCTCATATGCTTACTTTGGTTCTGCCACTGCTGCACTTTACCTTTTCATTCCCTCATTCACTTCTCTTCCTTATGCTTCCACCCATTCGATGCATCCCAAATGCAAGTATCACGCATTTCAAAATCTCCTCCTCTATACACTTCCAGTCTTACACTCTGTGTTCCACCCTCTTCTTCACAACATTCCACAAACTTATATTCTCTCTCAGTCAGCCCACTCACTTTCAGCACCTCTCTAGTATCCTTCTCCTCTTCCTCCATTTTTTATTCCCTCAAAATCTCTCTTCCACCAGATAATAGTCAGGCATTCAATCTCTAACACACTGACAATACTCATTACACATTCTTTGTCACCTCTACAAATATCCATTTATGCTCTATCATGTATTCTGGCACCATTCACGCTGAACCATATATATGAGTGTAAAACTATATTTCCAAACAGTATTAGCAATCATCATCTCTAAATTCATATCTTGTATCAATTTCTCTACACTTCCAGGCACACCTTTCCTCCTGATCACACCAACAACTGGCGTATCTCACACCTAGCAATCATATCACTCATCTACTAAATAAGTTACATTTAATCCAAACCTTTTCACACTCAATCAAATCCATACCTCTTCTCCCAAGAACCCATTACTTGCTTCCCTTTCACATTTTTACCCACATAATCTTAGCTGACACTCTCTCTCTGTTCTCACTCACTAACTGGGCCACTCCTTTCTCTCTACTCCAGATACGCTATATACCATACTAAAAAAAACTGAGTCTAACCTTTCGACTTTCAACTTTCTTTCACAGTGCTTGGAAATCTATCTATCTTTTCACAATCTCTTTCTCTCTCTATCTATTTCTCCATTTAACATTAAAAGTCCCAATATGTCAACGTGATTGCCTTTAGATTTTATATATGGACACTGCAAATAACATACATGATACAAGCACACACATTCAGATTCAATTACTTTCTGTGACTCACAGCTGTTTGAATGTAGAATGGTAATAATACTAGAGTAACTTGGATTTTTTAGTATGATTTCCATAATAAATTCAATTGTAGAAAAACTTAGGAGCCATAATTACTGAGAAATATACCAAGCAGAGTCAGTATGATTTATTAGCACTGGTATTAGCCAATTTCTTAGAAATATATTAATGTATCAAAGACGGCTTTCCAATTCACATTTTAAGTGGTATATCAAAACTTTCCAAAATACAAAACTATAAAGTATAATATGGAATATATTTATGCATTAAAAACTTTTTATAACAAATATTTACACACGTAACTTTACAAATAAATAAAGACGTAGGCATTTTGCGTCTAATTTAATCGAGCTATATTACATGCTACAATTCAATTTCAATATCTCATATGAGAAGTATTTCCTATAGAAATTAGGAATTCCCATATACAATTAATTCTACTATCATCCACAGCCATAAAAATATTATTTCTCACATATTTATATGTCTATTTTACCAGGTGAATCAAACTAACAATGCCAACCTTTACTTAGGACAGATATTTCAGCAATATAAAACGAGGAATGCACATTGTCTCAATAAGATGGAGAAATTGTGTATTGTATGCTGATGATGAACTAACTGTCCATCAATTACATAGTAAAAAGTAAATGCTGAATGGAATAAGAAAAATACTACATTTTGATGAATTACATAACCATCAGCCATTCCTTAAATCAAAACATGTAGTGACTAAAAGGTGTGGTATCGTTCATATCTCGGTTTTTATTACCGCAGTTTCCCAATAAATCATTCTTTAAATCAACAGATTTAGCATCTCAAACAAGGATTCCCAAACTGGGGTGCCAGCACTCCCAAGGGATGCAAGATGGAAATTCAGCCGGTATTAAAGCGTATTTCAGTTCAATTTGTCCACCCGCAGTATTGTATGCAGTCTCCATTTTCAACTGTGCTTTTACTTTTGGAGGGAGTGCCAACATTAACCAAACATTCCCTAAGGGTGTGGGGGACATAAAAAGTTAGGGAACCACTAATCTGAAAGGTGTGTTATCATTCAATAATCCAATTCTATCACTGCAGGTTAATTTATGCACATTATTTCAACAAAAGTATCCCTTTACTGGGAAAAAGTTATTCTATCTACCAACTATTTTTTGTACCATTAACTGCTAATGGAGACGCACCCACTTGAAAGGCGCTGACAATGCAGAATGTATTATGGGAATAACCCTTGAAATTCAATTTTGCAACAACAGAATTAATCTCATACTGCTTATTGCAGAAATCCATTCCAAACATAAGAATGCATATGGCCAGTACCCGATATCTTTTTACATTATTAGTAAAACTAAGTAGGAAAATAAAAAACAAACAGTACTTTCAAATCCCGAAAGCAAACAAGAAAAATAAAATCATAAATATTTTCGCACAGTCATGAGAGTATGTGAGAATGTTTTGAGACCTCAGTAACTCAATAACTATCTGGAAAAAAAAAACACTAAGCCAGATAGTTATTAAATATGGTTAAATTAGTTATAACTCTAAAATAATGGAACTGCTACATCGTGGAGTAATCTAGTTGTACATATAGTTGCGTAACACCAATAGTGCTGAGGATAGCTCTAGATTGCTGTACAACGTATCTTGGATCTGCAGCAGCCGAAACTTCCAGTTTGATGTTGCCAATGTACTGGCCACTGCAAAGTGTCCAGAAATGAGGTTCTTGTACACTAAATACCCCTGGAAGCGCACTTATCTTGTAATAGCAGCCGGATAGCAAGTCGTCTAACTCTCGCGGTTGCCTCTGCATCAACACTTCGACGGAGCTTCTAAGGAGACCCAAGACGCTCACTAAAATCAAAATCGCAATGAACAAGGAGCAAATGGGATCTGCAATCATCCACCCGAAGAGATACATAAGGACTGATGAAATAATGACGCCCACGGATCCCAAAGTATCGGCTAAGATATGCAAATAAACACCCTGCATTATATGAGAGGTGCCTCCTCCACCCCCATGAGAGTGGCCATGCTGAGCATGGCCGTTATGAGAATGACCATGAGAATGATCGCTGTGAGAATGACCATGTGCGTGGCTGTGCCCATGGTCGCCTCCATGACTGTGGCCGTGGCCAGCTCCTCCATGTTGAAAAACAAAAATACCAATAATATTAACAACAAATCCTAGAACAGAGACGAGGAATAGTCGCTCGTGCTTCACTTCCGGAGGTTCAATCAAACGCTCGACAGACTCGGCGAAGATGAAAAACGACACGAAGAGTAAGAGGAGGCCATTCATGAATCCACCCAATATCTCTGCTCTGACATACCCGTACGTATATTTGTCATTCGCTCTCCACTTGGTGATTACCTTGGCAATTAAACCAACGAGCAACCCCGAACAATCAAAAAACATGTGAAAAGCATCTGAAATTAAACCCAGACTGTTAGTCCATATTCCATAAAAGAGTTCTACAAAGCCAAAGGTTAAATTAATCAACAAGAAGAAAAAGAGATTTCGCGAGTCTGAATCCGACAGCACCAGCCGTATCACACTGCTTATCGTGTCCTTTAATCTGGCTTTGCTCACGTGTGTCAAAGGTTTCGATTCTTCAACGTCTATTGTTATAGGCAACATTGTACTACTTTATTACAAATGAATATCTGCTAAAATGCTTTTGTCTTTTCACACTAAAGTTTTACTGTCAGTTTTACAAGTCACAGATTCATCTTACACACAACTGATTTCCCACAGATTTAAGTCTTCTCATATTAACAATAGAATTTACTCTTTGCATTTAGCAACTTTTGCAATGCGTATAATTCCACTCGATGATGATGATGATACGAGTTGCAAGTCTTCCAATGCAAAAGCAATGTTCAATCAGTTGATAAGTTTGGCGAGATTTCTGAAATTACAAACACTAATGACAATGAATCAAGGAGGACATTAAAATTTTGAGTTTAAAAAAGATATATATATATATATATATATATATATATATATATATATATATATATATATATATATATATATATATATATATATATATATATATATATATATATATATATATATATATATATATATATATATACACACCCCTACTTACAAACGAGTTACATTTCAGAATTTCGACCATAAGCAGAATTGTTCGTATGTTGTGTTCAGCTAAAAAAAAAATGATACATACATTTGCATTACTGTACAGATATTCCCCAACTTACGAACGAGTTAGGTTCCAGAAGACCGTTCATAAGATGCGTTTAGGTAAGAGAAAGTACTGTGCAGTAAGTATATATGCAGTACTGTACAGTACTTAGAACACTACTACATAAAACAAAGTATACAGTATTAATGAATTTTAATATGTTCCTAAGCTAATATTTTGTACGTACAGTACTGTATATATATTGGTCAAGCACCAGAGAAGACTGCAATTCTTACATAAAGTTCCAGGTCCATTTGTTTCAAATATCCCTGTTGAAGAGAGGGATCGCGAGATTCTTCTCTCAGAGTTAATAGCTCTCCTCAAGTAATGTCTTCAACAATAAAGTACCTTTGCCTTGGAATACCAGCTGAAGGCACTTTACCAAAAAAAAAAAAAAAAAAAGTCTTCAGCAAAGATTATTTTGTACTTGGTGTGCCACACTGATGCTTCACCAACAAATGAAATATCCAGACTTCTTCACTACCATTAGTTTTTATCAGACCTTGGAAAAGCACCAAGGCATAGCAAGTACAGAACAATCTTTGTTGAAGACACTTTTCTGGAAAATGATGTTTGGACCTCTCTGAAAGTGGAACTTCCTGGTCTTCGTCTTCAGAAAAAGAATCTCTATATCACTCTCTTCAACGGGGATATCTGGTACACTGGGTCCTGGAACCTTGTGGAATAATTACAGTCCTCTTTGATGTTCCTTAGCTTACTACAAAAAACAAAGTATGCAGTATTAATGAATGTAATACAGTAATAATAATGCAATAATACCGTACAGTACAGTAATACATACATAATACATGAGTATATAATGGGTAGGTTTTTGTTTGTAACTTGGTTGTTTGTAACAGGAGAGCTTCTGTACTGATGAATTGTAACACAGTAATAATAATGTAATAATACAGCACAATACAATAATACATACATTAATAAATGCGTAAATAATGAGAAGGCTTTTATTCATATCTGCATATGTTTGTAACTTTGTTCTTCCTAAGTTGGAGAGTGTCTGTATATATATATATATATATATATATATATATATATATATATATATATATATATATATATATATATATATATATATATATATATATATATATATATATATATATATATATATATATATATATATTGTAAAAGTTAAAATTTTCCTTTTTTTTTCTAAAATAAAGCAAATAACCTACTGACTCATCATATATAATAAAGGGATACATTTTGGCTTCATGATAGCCTACCCACCCTAACCCCATCCATCACCCGTAATGCAGGGTAAAAAATGTAGGAAGTGTGCGCCAGCCTTTTGTTCCCCTAGCCATGTAATATACTGTATATGAGGACAATTGGCTTACTAGCCTCCAAATATGTTGAAAACCCTTATATCAGTGCATATGTACGTTACACATGTCCTGTACATTTTAAATCATGCCTGGATCAGTCTACTGTTCTTAAAGTTTACTTAATTCAATTTTAATTCTTCAAAACTATTGTAGTAGTTAATATGTATTACCAGGGAGGAATTGCTTTAGTACTGTACGTTCAAAACTGCATTATTTAAAACCATGTAACCTGTGGATGCATTTTTAATGTACAGGTAGCTACTTACGACAGTTTCGTTTAACATCAATTGGTCATATAGCGGTTCGGACGTTAGCTGAACCATTAATTCAATGAGAAAATGGTAGTATGGGACAGTAGTATAATGGACATGAACAATATATTTGTAATTAATATAATTAGGGTGTTTATTAACCTTCACTGCACACTTATTTCATAATACTGTATTATTACTTATAAACATTTTCTTTGCAAAACAATTTGATGGTATTATTTTAGAAGAGGGATTATTCTCTTACAATAATAAAACCGCAATTTTCTGATAGTTTTCGTTGTGAAATAAACGAGTCTGAACTCCATTTCTGGCGCAAAAAACAGAGACTGTGTTCACCTAAGGGGGGTCTGGGAGTGTAGCCCCCATTTAGGGAAAATAACCCCTAAGGGGTTCTGGGATAGGCCAGACGTACCAAAAATGTTTTTTGCGCCAACAAAAGTTATCAGAAATGCAGTTATATTACTGTAAGAGAATAATCCTCTCTTCTAATAATTTACCAATTTGACCCTAATTTATGCTCATTAATTGACATAATAAATATTGGTAAAGATATGTTTTATGCACCCCTTCTAGTTTTGGACTAGACTAACCTAACCAAACTAACTTAACCTAGCTCAAATTTGGAGCGGTAAAAACATGAAAGAACCTATTTTTGAATCGGTAATGTACCTAATTTCCTCATATATGGCCATTTTTTCCCTGAGGCTCTAATGGACCTAACCATCAATAATATGACCATTTTTTTCCCTGACTCATTTTTTCCTTCTTTGTCTTCATCTTTAACCCCTTTTTATATATGGTCAAAGTTTTCTGTCAGTTTTTTCCACCTTTTCCCGTCTCGACTATCCTGTTTCCTTTGGCCTTTGACCCCCATATTTCCCTCAATCCTTTTCCATGCCGGAAATTGACAAATTACCACGAAAAATAAACCCCAAACTTAGGAATTACTTCAATTTACTAATAACACCAAACCCAAAATTAAAGTTTTTTTTTTTTTTTAGATCTTTAATAAGTTTTCTATATTTAAACCATATTCTGAAGGAAAATTTGGATATTTCCCTTTGTTTTCTGCACATATCCACTGATTCTCAGCGGCCAGATGGAAATGTCATGAGCCTTCACACGTTAAATTTGTTTACATTTCTATAAAAAATAACTAAATCATACTTTACCTAACTGTATAATGGCACTATAAGTGCCTCTTTCACTATATTCCCTCTGGATCTTGCACACGTGCAGGAATGAGTTCAATTCCTTGTTTTTGTGCCAACTTTGACAGATGTAGACAGCACCTCCAGCAGCTGTCCAGTTGTCGTGGTCGTCACTAAGATTCTCAGAAAATCAAATGAGAATTATATATATATATTTCTTTTTATAAATCTATAAAACAATTTCATATCATTTATCATATTAAAAGCAAACAAAGACTTTAACTGTGAAATTCAAAGCACAAACTATTTGTTGTATTTTCTTTATATTAATTGCAGTGATTTTCGTTTGACTTATGTAATGGCGGGAAATTTAATTATGCTATTGTTGCAATATTACAATTACTTCATTGTGCTTACGGGAAAGAACCCTATGCTCGTAACTCCGTGTGTGTGTGTGTGTGTGTGATTACCTAATTGTGATTACCTGATTGTGCTTACGGGAAAGAGCCCAAAGCTCGTATCTTCCCGTCTCCTCATCGGTTCCATTTTATACTTAGTCATACTTATCATACCTGTCCTTAAAACTATGCATTGAGATAGCATTAACTACCTCCTCGCTTAGCCAATTCCAATTATCAACTACTCTTACACTGAAAAAGTATTTCCTTACATCCTGCAAGCAAGTTTTCTTACGAAGCTTCAAACTATGACCTCTAGTTACAGAGCCAGCCATATCAAAATATCAATCCCTATCCACTCTACCATAACCATGAAGGAATTTAAAGACTGTCACCATATCCCCCCTCACTCTTCTAGCTTCGAGTGATGGTAAGTCTAATTCCCTCAGCCTCTCATCATAACTGAGATTGCGTATTTCTGGCACCAGTTTCGTGGCATGTCTTTGAACTTTTTCAAGCTTACCTATGTGCTTTTTCAAGTGCGGATTCCAAAAGGGGGCTGCATATTCGAGTTTTGGCCTCACATAGGTTACATAAATATTTCTGAACATTTCCTTGTCCATGTGCCTGAAGGCTACCCTTACATTTGATAAGAATGCATATGCTGCCCTTACTATGCCATTTATATGTATTTCTGGAGACAAATCTGCCAGTATGTTTACTCCTAGATCTCTCTCATTTTCTGTCTCTTGAAGTTGTACTCCAGCCACCGAGTAGTCAAGCTTGGGCCTTCTTGCACTTGTACCCATTCTCATTACCTTACATTTTGAAGTATTGAATTTCATTAGCCACTTTTCTGACCACTCATGCAGATTATTTAGATCCTCCTGAAGTTCTCTACCATTGTTCTCGTTTCTTACTTTCTTCACAATCTTTGCATCATCTGCAAACATATTCATGAATGAATTTACAGACTCTGGTAGGTCATTTACATATACAAGGAACAAAAGTGGCCCTAAAACTGAACCCTGTGGAACTCCACTACTAACTCTTCTCCATTCAGACACTGAGTGTCTTACTCTAACCCTCTGTTCCCTTCCTTCTAAGTAAGTTTTTATCCATTCCAAAACATTTCCACCTATTCTAGCCATTGATTGCAGCTTCCTAAAAAGTCTCCCACGTGGAACAGTGTCAAACGCTTTCTGGAAGTCTAGGAATATGCAATCTGCCCAGCCCTCTCTTTCCTGTAAGATTTGGCTTACCTCATCATAAAATTCTAATAAGTTTGTTACTGTTGATCTACCTTTTCTGAAGCCATGTTGCCTCACTGACAAAAAGTTGAAGGATTCCAAGTGAAGAGAGATATGTTTCCTTAGTAGTTTCTCCATAACTTTGCAAACTATGCTGGTCAAGGAAACTGGTCTATAGTTCAGAGCCGTATCCCTCCTTCCCTTTGTGTGTGTGTGTGTGTGATTACCTAATTGTGATTACCTAATTGTGTTTACGGGAAAGAGCCCAAAGCTCGTATCTTCCCGTCTCCTCATCGGTTCCATTTTATACTTAGTCATACTTATCATACCTGTCCTTAAAACTATGCATTGAGATAGCATTAACTACCTCCTCGCTTAGCCAATTCCAATTATCAACTACTCTTACACTGAAAAAGTATTTCCTTACATCCTGCAAAGAAGTTTTCTTACGAAGCTTCAAACTATGACCTCTAGTTCTAGAGCCAGCCATATCAAAATATCGATCCCTATCCACTCTATCATAACCATGAAGGAATTTAAAGACTGTCACCATATCCCCCCTCACTCTTCTAGCTTCGAGTGATGGTAAGTCTAATTCCCTCAGCCTCTCATCATAACTGAGATTGCGTATTTCTGGCACCAGTTTCGTGGCATGTCTTTGAACTTTTTCAAGCTTAGCTATGTGCTTTTTCAAGTGTGTGTGTGATTACCTAATTGATTACCTAATTGTGTTTACGGGAAAGAACCCAAAGCTCGTATCTTCCCGTCTCCTGATCGGTTCCATTTTAGATCAGGAGACAGGAAGATACGAGCTTTGGGCTCTTTCCCGTAAACACAATTAGGTAATCAATTAGGTAATCACACACACACACACACACACACACTTGAAAAAGCACATAGCTAAGCTTGAAAAAGTTCAAAGACATGCCACGAAACTGGTGCCAGAAATACGCAATCTCAGTTATGATGTGTGTGTGTTTTATATTATATTTTTAGAAAAGAATTAAAATACTTAAATAGGAAAAGAATCAAAGAAAAAGATGATTCATTGATTTACAACTTTTTGAGAGTTTTCGTTCCCAAGTAATTAAGAATTGCTGTGTAAGAGCACTCCGCTGGACATTAGGAAAGGCATCCATCCCTAATTCCTCATCTCCAACCTGTCAAAGTCCACGTCCATTCAAATGGGAATAAACTGTTCCGATTTTACGTTACGGACTCCCTTTTCAACCAAGGGCTAGGATGGTTGCCTTCTTGCGAAGGACTTGTTTTGGCAGATGTAATCGATACCCTGAGTGTATGCCCTTGCTAACCTCAGACCGTGACAGGGCGCGACTCAAAACAGGAAAATTACAAACCTGTTGTTCGATCACACCGCTGGACGTTAAGGAGGACTTCCAGCCCTCATTCCCCGGCTTCGACATATCTGTGTCCACACCGCTTCGAGTGGGAATTTAGTCCATTAATACACTTTTTTCCGGTTTTACGTCAAGGACTCCCTTTTCTACCAAGGGCTAGGACGGTTGCCTTCCTGCGAAGGACTTGTTTTGGCAGATGTAATCATTACCCTGAGTGCATGCCCTTGCTAACCTCAGAGCGTGACGGGGCGCGAACCCTCGATCTGACGCCTCAGAGTCGCGGACGCTACCGCTTGAGCCACGGTGACTAGTCCATTAATGTGTATTAATAGATATTTAATAATAAAGAATTCTGAATGTTGCTGTATATGTCTTCAGTCTGTATTTTCTAGAAAATATAGCTTCTGGTGTAGTTATATTATGAATGACGATTATTTATTTATTTATTTTTATTTATTTTTTGTTTATTATTTTAATGCTTAAAAATGTCGCTGATACTGGTGCTCTCTAGGTACCCTCCATATTGTAGACGCTCTATGCTTTTAAGTTTTATTTACATCTTGTGGCATTCAGGTTCATGACACTGTAGACAACTGAGAGAGTAGTAGAGTAGGTAGTAGTAGTAGTAGTAGTAGGTAGTAGTAGTAGTAGTAGTTTCGTATGTTTTTTTTTATAACTGAAATTGAGAGAATTGTCTTTCAGAGACATTTACTAGTTATGGAAAATGGTAATAAAGCTTAAGGCTTTACTTGCCACAAATATTGAAAAATATTCTATACAGCATTTTTTAATTTTAATTCGGATTATACATTGAAAAGAGTATGAAGTAATATATTTTTTTTCTAGTATCCATATGCAGTAAAATAAATATTTTTTTTTCAAGTTTTTCTTGATAATTTCTTTTTGGTTTATTCAAAACTTTAATATTTTCTGAGCTAAATAAACTTATTCTTATGGTCAATCTTACCTACTGGGTATATATTCTAAAACATTTATTCTCTCTCTCTCTCTCTCTCTCTCTCTCTCTCTCTCTCTCTCTCTCTCTCTCTCTCTCTCTCTCTCTCTCTCTCTCTCTCTCTCTCTCTCTCTATATATATATATATATATATATATATATATATATATATATATATATATATATATATATATATATATATATATATATATATATATATATATATATATATATACATATATATATATATATATATATATATATATATATATATATATATATATATATATATATATATATATATATATATATATATATATATATATATATATATATATATATATATATATATATATATATATATATATATATATATATATATATATATATATATATTATCCCTCTAATATCAAAGACATATTCCTAACTTCAAGAATAGTTTTAAAGGCATTCAAGTGCGCTCTAAATTAAGTATTGCCTTAAATATTAATTCATAAATCTTAGTTAGTAATTCGAGTCCTAAAATACACACCAGAGTGTCACAACTATGACATCAACATGGAAGTGGAGGTTAACTCAACATCGCATGTTAAGTATTTTTGTATATTTTCTATAAATATTTACGAATTGTGTGCTTAATATGTATTTATTATATATTTTGTTATTTAATTAAGAGGTGACACGTGCTATCAGTCTATCCAGACTTCGCACTGGGCGTGCAGCTGATTGGCTGGCTATTCCATTTTTTTTCTTATAAACACGCGAGTGAGGGCGGCATTGGGTGAGGAATTTGACCCTCAGTAGAAAAATATGGATGGTGCCAATAAATGAAGTTGGTGTAATTGCACTGTTAACGTAGGTTTGGTATTGTGATCGATTTTATGTCACGAACTCCCTTTTCTACTAAGGGCTAGGAAGGTGCCATTTTGCGAAGGCCTTTGGTTTTGGCAAGTGCCACCATTACCCTGAGTGAATGCCATTTTTAAACTCAGACCGTGTTGGGCCACGAATCTTGTTCTGACGAATCAAATCGCGAGCGTTACCACTCTGTCACGATGGCTGCACTTGATACTGTACTGCTTTATTCTGTTGTACAATTTATTTGGCTATTATGTTGAAACAAACAGCAAAAAAGTTTCTGGTTATGATTTGTTTAATGCACCCCTCCTTAATTCGTATTTATAGCTCTACAAACAGTAATTCTTTGTAATACATATCCAAAACTCACGTCATCCACTTCGGAAAAACTATTTTTTTTAAATCACAAAAATAAATTTGTTTAATTATTTAAAATAATCAAGAGGGTCCTTTATTCACCCGAGAGACGAAACTGACACCACTAATGTTGTGGTGAGCCTCGCTGCAGTGTAAAACCCAAGTCTACCTAATTAATGTTCGTAATTAACTAACTAACTTAACTTATCCTAGGTATAAATGTAATTTCTACAGGAAGAGTGAGGGGATATACGTATACTCACTCATATTCCTTATGAATGAATATCTGTCTTGTGTGAAGTCTTCTGCACCTGTAATAACTTAACCCTTAGGTCAATAACGAGGTTTTCTTGGAATTCCATTAAGGCCAGATTGACCTGACAGTTAATATCAACGTGACATGATCTGCAAAATATTAAATGGCACTTATGGTTGCATGGCATACATCAATAAGAAGGAACACTATGATATGACATTCCCTCATGACTTTCTCGAAAAACTGTCTTTTGCCCTTAAACATGTATTAAAAGGACACAGCCCTAGTCCCTAAGGAAGGCAGTACCAATCCCAGGCTTTCCCACAGAGCTCTCAGGGAGTGTATGTTTTATTGGTGGCATATGTGGTTGTGTGTGGTGCAGTCTTCCATAATTCGTTTTCTTTGTTCTCTCAGTGTCTCTGGCTAGAAGGAGGCTTTGAGAAATGACCACTGGAGATTCATTTCTTTGTGTAGCAAAAACTCAATGTGCGTGTTGTGTTGAGAAATGAGGTACTAGCCCTGGCGACTGATGCCTCTGCCAGGTTCTCGTGCCCTGGGAGGGGTAAGGTTTTGTTGTGGCAGTTTGGCCTCCTTAGCTGCTCCTCTTCAGAGTTGTAGCTCTGGTGTAGACCTATTACAAAGACACTGCCATTCCAGGTCCATCTGCACCTGTAATAAAATAAGCCTGAGGACAGTTATACAATCCATAGTGAATGTTATACATACTATGCTAAGTTGTGTATGTTGACAATAGAGAAGAGTAAATTGGGAAGATCTAATCATTTACCTGTTGGTGATTAAAAACCAAAGGCATTTTTTTAATGCTCTTGGATAATTGTGTGGTAGATAAAATTTTTTGTATTATTTCGAAAAAAGACAAACCTTACATTGTAATTTTATTCAGGAGGTATCTTGTTGCATATGGCTGTTTTGTGCATGTGTCATGGAAAAATTTTCTCATTTATGAATAATACCATGTTTTTGTAGTAAATTATTGTGTTATGTACTGTGAAAGCAATGTGGCTGCCGTGGCCGAGTTGGTATTGTGCACCACTTTGATTCATCAGGTCGTTGGTTCAAGACCCGGCACAGTCTGAGGCTAGATTGGGCAATCACTCTAGGTAACTGTTATACAGTACTCCCAAAACCAGAGTTCTTCGAAAGAAGGGACTGTCCGTGACGCAAAACCAGGTCATCATAATGTGAAAACAATAGTCTGTTTAGTTATTTATATATATTTTACAACAGATGAGAGCTGTGAAGAAACTACGTTGTGTGCTGGCTGCATGAATGTTATTGAGGATGATGAATTTTTCTCTGCCCTTGGGCAGGACTGGCACACTGATTGCTTCAGGTAGGCTGTGATGCGTCTTAGAGCTTTATATTTATAACTTTGCTGCAAGCGCAGTTGTAAGTCAAAAGTAATCATACTGTAGAGTTGTTCTCTTCATACTCTTATTTAATTTTCTGTGTTGAATCACTCAAATTTTTGTAATTTTCTGGACTGAATCAGTTTTTGTTTCTCTTAATACTTATCAACAGAGCACATATAGTATCTTTATGTGATGTGCTTTCCAACTCCTAAAAAATTTATATTTTTACTTCTCCATGGTCCGTCTGCTTGGTCCTATCTCCTACGCAAAATTTCAAGTCTGTTTAAATGTTTTATATTGTTGTTGGCATTCTTTAAGCTGCTTTACCAAATAGCCCTGAGTCCCTAATTCAGGCCTAGCCAATCCCGGCTTTTCCTCACGAGTTCTCAGGGAGAGGGTGATGTGTTGTTGGCATATGTGGTTGTGTGTGATGCAGTCTCCCATAAGGTGTGTGATTGCATGAGGTGACATGTTATATCATGGACAGGCATCATTGACAGAGTCATCCAGTTTCTTCTAATAGTTGTGGTGCACACATTTCAGCCTCTCTGGGAAAGAAGGATTCAGAAGGATGGACGTTAGGAGGCTGTGCGTGTATCTATGTGTTGTTTGACTGACTGGATAGAACATGTAGGTATTTGGGGATTTTGGTCAGTATGGAGGCTGCTGTCCTGTAATTTCTCACAGGAGAGGGATGATTGGAAAGAATGGATATTGGATGGCTGTGCTTGCAGATTTGCTGCATGTTGTCATTGAGTGATTGGATGGAGAGGCTAATTTAGTGAGATTGTTGATCAAGATGGAGACTCCTTTACAACGCTATGTCTGTACTATTTTCTCTGAATTCTTGGTTGTCTTACAGTTCCATTTTCTGTGTTACAATATATATTATATGAAATAAAGTTCTGTAGCATGTTGGTTAGTGCTCTGTTACAGCTATGGGTTGCCAGAGTGGTTTTTTGCTTTTACATTTTATACAAGGATCTTAAATATATTATTATTCTTACATTTCAGGTGCAGTGCTTGTGATATAACTTTGAGTAGCTGGTATTTTGAGAAAGATGGTCTCCTTTTCTGTAAAAATGACTACTGGAAGAAATATGGTGAAGCATGTCAGGATTGTGGTGAGGTACTGAGTAATATTTATTTGGATTGTAGTCTTCTTGTAAGCAGTTGGTCTATCTATATACTTTCTATATACTGTGGCTTCCTTCTCCCATGTAAGTGGGGTGGATGAGCAAAAAGAACTCTCATTCACTAATACACAAGTACTGTACCATTCGACAACCAGTTGAATGTATATATGGCTATTTTTGGTCAACTTTATTAATTGTTTCCCTTTATACCCAGGGGTGTTTACTAGTTTTACTGAACTCCTATGAATTATTAGTGTTAACGTTTCATTTAAAAGCTCCTAAGTACATATGATTTATTTATGCATGAAGTCAGCATATAGCTGTATTTGCCAAGAAAAACTGTTGCCAGTGCTGCAATATATATATATATATATATATATATATATATATATATATATATATATATATATATATATATATATATATATATATATATATATATATATATATATATATATATATATATATATATATATATATATATATATATATATATATATATATATATATAATATATATATATATATATATATATATATATATATATATATATATATATATATATATATATATATATATATATATATATATATATATATATATATATATATATATATATATATATATATATATATATATATATATATATATATATATATATATATATATATATATATATATATATATATATATATATATATATATATATAAATATATATATATATATATATATATATATATATATATATATATATATATATATATATATATATATATATATATATATATATATATATATATATATATATATATATATATAATCTTTTTTGCAGATCATCACAGGCCCTGTTATGGTTGCCGGTGAACACAAATTTCATCCTGAATGCTTCAAGTGTGCCTCGTGCTCTATGTTTATTGGAGACGGGGACTCCTATGCTCTTGTGGAAAGATCAAAACTCTTTTGGTAAGTATGGTTTCGTTAGGGAAATTGTGTATGTCTGCGTTTGTATGAACAAACTGAGTAGCTTATTTTTTGTTTAACTGTGTGAAGGGGAAATAATAGCAGAAAATATTCTTAAAAGGAAACTGCTGTTATTATTGCAATTTAACCGTCTGAAACTTCAGGTGTTGTTTTTTCTCAGCTTTTATGAATTTAAAGTACTTAACAATGCATTTATGAATTAATCATCTAATCTTATTTTGAATAAATTTTGTTTGATTTTATCTTAGGTGTCTTGATGAGAGTACTGTATTGAATTTATCTGTTTAGAATAATTACACGTAACTTTTTTAACCTTATTACTTACGCTATTGTTGCTTATAATTCATATAACAGTCATAGGTCATGTTTAGTAGTTGTTTATGCTTTGCTTTGTCTCTTTTATATATACACTAAAAACTGACCACATAAAAAGAATCATATAATTTCAGTGGACTTTGCTATAAACGTCAGATGCAACCATTGAACAAATCGTCGTTTTCTAAGAAACCACATAGCATACAGCTCATAGGTGAGTTTTTGTGATAATGCAGTCTTTCCGTTGTATGATCTTTTATAACACACTGTGTATATATGGACTTGAGATGAATATCTATCATGAGCTATTAAATTACACCATAGTAACACTTTTCTTGATGTCAGCTTTTCTATTTACAGTAAATATTTTAAGTAACACTCTGGTTTGTTATTTCATTATATCTTGGCAGGGTTTCTGTTAATGCTATTTGAAGGCAATGTACTGTGTTATCACTTTGGTCACTATTTCCAGAATTGCCAGCAAAATCTTCAGACCAGAGAAGAATCAAATTAAGCATTGATTCCCGAAAAGGCTTCCCTTTGGCAGGTTTAAGTAACTGCAGAGGCTTGCGAATTGCAGAGTAAGTACTTTCAAGCTGGTATTGTTTCATGAGATATGAATTTGTCTTTGCTGTCAAATTTATATATAGAGGTAGCCTCCTACTTACAACTGGGTTCGGTTCCAGCTGATTGGTCATAAGTTGGATCGGTCGTACATAGGATCATTAAATAAATGCGAAAATGGCAGATGGGGACCGTAGTATTGTAATGACAAATAGCATATCATATTTAAGTCATACTTTTTTTTTTTTTTTTTTTTTTTTATGAGATAAGAACTTGCTTTTGCTCTCATTTAAACTGATCTATTAGTATTTAGAAGAAATACAGATTCCTGTTTCTAAGTCAGTCAGGTTAGATTATGTTTGTAAATATTCATTAGTTATTAATATACTAGTGGTACAGTCTGAAGTATATTTTTTGCATGGACATTTTAGTGATGAAAAAGTTAAGACATCTTCTGGCTGGTAAGTTACGGTGTTAGGTTTGTTAGGAAATTACTAAAAACATTTATTCAGTGGTAGATGTTGTGACAAAACCAACAGTTTGGTGTTCATTTATCGAAAAAACTCATTTTGCTTTGAGCCTGAGCTTTCATAATAGATCATTTCACTTGAGTGACTAATGAATAAGAACAACTAATGGCAACTTTGTATATTTCAGTGTGCCATCCCTTAAAGAAAGATTCCAGCAGTAAGTAAAAGTCTTTTGAGGAAGATTGTCACGTATATGTAGTTGCATGACTAGTGTTTATCTTTTGTAAAATTCACATACTTATTTTCCTTTTTGGGTAAAAATTACGAAATTTGCATTTTGGGGGTCTTCATTTTTGTCCATTTGTTTTATATGTTTTGCATTCACCCTTTTTTTTTATAACTTCTCGCACCTAAGTACATGGCTTTGTTGGGTAATTTTTTTTATTATTACATGCAGATTAATTTTAGATGTTACCGTAGTTGTTGTCTCTGGCTTTTTTTTTGTTTTGCACATATTTTTTAAGATACTTCTGGAATAGTTTGAAATTTCTTGTTAGGCACCAAGAACTTTCTTTGTAAATGTAAATTTCTAGCTAGGTTAGTGCTTAAAATCACCGTAAAACTTTTCAGTTCCACAATGATGCCTTAGAAACTTACTAGTTATTTTAGTGATAATGCGTGCGTATTTCTCAAGTGTATTGTTCATTTCTTTAGAATTTTCTATTTTCTTTAAAAAAGAGGAAAAGATATAAAAAAGACAATACTGTATGACAGTTAGGGACAAAGAATGGGATTTAGAGACTTTCAACAGATTTTTTGATGCGTCTAATGAAAAGAGCCTCATATGTATTTTGGAGTGCCTTGAAGTGTATATTTATTGCACTGTTTTACGTCACAGACTCCCATTTCTGTTAAGAGCTAGGACAGTGTCTACTTGCGTAGGACATTGATTTTGGCATTGCAACCACTACCCTGAGTGAATGCCCTCTCTAGCCTCAGACTGTGGCGGGCCTCGAACCCACATGACCTAATGAATCAATGTCGCGAGTGTTGTCACTCGGCCACGGCGGCATACTCACATACTCCTTTTAAATTATATAAATTTGCCAATTTCCTTCTCCCTGAGGTAGGTATATGTAGACTAACATGTTGATGGATGTTATTCCACACTGTTTATTGATAGCTCCCTTGTGATACAAAAAGTATTCTGCCAGCCGTAGGCTCAGAAAAAACAAATTTATTTCCAGTAACTCACTTGCCAATGCAAATAACCCGTTTTAATTAGGCGATGGCACTTTACCCCTGATATCAATTTTTATTCTGCCAAGATAATCAGCGAGGTAATTCGTGGACGTTCCTACATTTCTGGTTTGTTTAAATCTTCTGCCAACGTGTCCCCCCTCTTCATATATATATATATATATATATATATATATATATATATATATATATATATATATATATATATATATATATATATATATATATATATATATATATATATATAACCAAATAGCACATTATATATGTGAAAACATGAATCATTTTTTTACCCCGACCGGGACTCGAACCTAGGATTATGATTACTAAGTCAAGGCGCTACCACTACATTCCTTTTAACCTTCTGTGGTGTAGTGGTAGCGCCTTGACTTAGTAATCATAAGCCCTAGGTTCGAGTCCCGGTCGGGGTAAAAAAAATGATTCATATATATATATATATATATATATATATATATATATATATATATATATATATATATATATATATATATATATATATATATATATATATATATATATATTTTATTTTTTTATTTTTTTATTTATTTATTTTTTTTTGACACCGGGGCGGGCAAAAAAATAAAATTATAGAATAAAACAGCCCTCATCGGGCCTGGGCACGAAAAATACATAAAGAGAAGCAGAGATGGAGAGTGTTATGACTTGTCAGATGTGAAGGGATAAAAGATGTGTGATGAATATCCAAGAATATTCAGTGTAGCTGTAGGCATAGAAAAAGAACCGTAACTGAAGGAAGACTTTACATCGAACTGTCCTGGACAGACCTATTTAAGTTCAAAAAACCTTCAGCTGTAATATATATATATATATATATATATATATATATATATATATATATATATATATATATATATATATATATATATATATATATATATATATATATATATATATATATATATATATATATATATATATATATATATATATATATATATATATATATATATATATATATATATATATATATATATATATATTACTGTATATGCTGATACGTGCAGTGTGTCTGTTTTCTGTATTGTTACTTAGCTGAGCTTAGTTTACACAAAGTTGCCTTAAGATATGTATGCAGTCTACTGAGGTTATTTCCTATATTTTAATATTGTGTTCTTCTATTTGATTTTCCCACCATTCTTCTTTTTTTTTTTTTTTTGGTGTTTGTTTTTCTTTGACCCTTTATATAATTTGGGCTTGTGTTATAGTTTGTGCTTTTTTTTTTTACCTTGTTGCTTCATTGCTCTTATCTATGCCTGACCCTCCATAAATAAGCATTTAACGTTCTGTATAAATTTCATTTGAATGGGTTTTATTGTCCCGTAACTTGTATTTAAATTGGCTAGTAATGTTCCATAGCTTTTTATTTTCAGAAATGGCTGGTCTTGTTCCTTTCTGTGATCCTTGCCTATGGCTGATGGCAGATAATGAAAGTATATATACCTAATAATTCGCCTAATCTCCCTTCTGGTTGGCACTCATTTAGGTATTTTTGTACTCAGCCTGGATGATCGCCTGCAGCATGATGACAACTCTGAATATACTTTTGAATGCCTTGAATAACTCATATCAACCTGTATCTTTTATCTGCCAATGGTATTTGTTTACATTAATTTGTTCTAGGCTTTAAAACCTCTTGGATCCATTGCGTACATTGCTCTGAACATGTGTAAATTTTTGTTGAGCTTTTATATCTGCTTTGGCAATTGTTGATTTACTGTTATTACTTTTTTTTCATTTTTGTTTGTATTTTTATGTTATTTGCCTAGTGGACTGTGTGGTGATCTTAGGCTCTATGATAGCTAACAGATGTCATCAGTTGTTGCCTACCTTGTTGATTACACTCTTAGCCATCTATGTTGATTTAATGTTTGTTTCAGTTGTATGCTCTTCTTGAGATGATTAGTTCATGAATTAATTTTCATCATAATTATATTGGATCTTATTTTTTCACCTTTTATTATCTTCTGAATTTCCAAAACAACTTGGCGATAGTTCTTTGGATGTTCCCAGCTTCCATCCCTGGCAATATGGTGATGTCATTGTGAGACTGTGTTTGACCCATTGGAACCTATAGATATGCTTTTGTGTAAATCTATGGCTGACATCTGTTCATACCAATGATCTGTATAACAAATGTACAGGAGCACTGCTACTCTTTGATTGGGTCAGGGTTTTTGAAGAATTCTTAATGATGGGAAAAGTTATGGATGGAGTTTTTCTTCCCTCACTCTTCCTAATTTGAGACACTCAAAGAAATTATTTTCTTTGGCCACTTCACTCTTGACTTAGTTTTACTTGTTGATGGCCTTTGCGTTCCTTTTGAATGCACATCTTCAATCTAAAGGGCATATTGATTTAGATCAATCAGAATGTACAGTTGCCAAAAGTTACGTCTTCTACAGTATTCCTTCCATTTCTGCTTTGGGTGGTAATCATGAAAGAGGCTTCTAAAAATAGACCTTCCTCTCTTAAATATGAACTCCCCTTTATACCCTAATTCAGTAATATTAAGTATGGGAAGGGTATCAGTTTCCTGCTTGTAGCTTTCACCTGTTAGTGTATGGATTGTTTTTTTTTTTCTAGATTATGAATCCCTTTCAAGTGAACCATTCCTACTCTTGATATTCTTGTAGGAAACCTCCAGTATTGAATACTTTTTCCAGAAATTGATTAAATTTATCAATGAGTATAAGCTATATTATATTTTCTTTTAAAAAGTTATATGAACTTTATAAACTTTTCCAAATGTTATACAGTATTATTTTAGAATTATTACTTTACCACATGTATTCCTAATGTACACGCTTACATTCATATTATATATACACACACTTATACAAGAGTTTTAAGTCATTTGTGCCTTGCTGTTACCTTCTGAAGGGCCAACTGCGTGTTTTACTCCTTCCAAATCAGTAGTGATTGCAAATGCTGGCTGTTGCACTCTGTTACATCAATGGAGAAAGCAAAACCAAAGGCTAGGCACTTGATCCAGAACTAACATGCATAATGATATAATTCATAACGATTTTCAGAGGAGTAAGAAAATGAAGACGATATTATCCCTTTACCTGCGAAGGTATCATATATGTACATACTCTTTCAGGACGTAAGCTGGAATGTTCCACAAAAATACCCTCTGCACTGATGAATTGGAATCGTGATCTTTTTAGAACGTTTTCATTGACAAATATTTTATTAGAGACAATTTTGTATTAAATTTCCTTACAATAAAATAATGCAAACTTAATGCCTAAACTATTTCTCTATGAGTAAGAATAGTCAGTTCACAAATGAAATGTATATGAGCAGTTAAGGTTTGTTTCACAAATCATATGCTGTAAACTGAAACACTCATCTTTTTGTTATCATGATGTGAACCTGGAAAAATACCTATGCAGTACTATATAAGCTATATACAATGCTATATGCAAATAGAAAATAAGCATACATATAAGCAAGGGAGGAGATGGGTAGTATGATTGTGAGAGGATAAATTGGTTTTTCAGAAATGTGTAAAACAAAGTAAATGGCTGTTTGCTTTGACTCAGCCACCCCTGTTGTAATCTTAACTTGTATTCTTCTTGTACATGCAAATAGTGTGTAAAATATTTAAATTTTTGTATTTATTTTCATAGATTAGATTCAGCCATTGATCTGATGTCTCTACATGTTGGAGATAAAATTTTAGAGGTGAATGGCAGACCAGTTGAAGACCATTGTATAGAAGATATCGAATCTCTCATCACCTGCTCACAAGATGTTTTACAGGTCAGTCTTTCGTTTTCTTATTGCTGTAATGACAGCTTGATCAAAAGCTATTTTATGGTTATTAGCCACGTATTAAATTGTGGTCACTGTAGCAGAGTGGGAGCACCCGCGATTATGATGCGTTGGGTCAAGGGTTCTTGGCCCACCATGGTCTGAGGTTAGAAAGGACATTCACTCAGGGTAACAGTCACACCTGCCAACTAAAATCCTTTGCAAGAAGTCACGTCCTAACCCTAAGCAGAAAAAGGAATCTGTGAAGTAAACCAATCAGTATTAGTATCATCTAAAGTACTGTAGTAAGTTGGATGTGATTTTATCACCCAACAGCCAAGTTAATGACGATAGATAGCAAAGGCCAGGATTGTAGTACTCATAATTGCCAAGTTTGAGGAGGCATCAAAAATAGTGTTTGTAAGCAGTATGTGATATTATTTTTTGCAAAAATCATATGCTTGGCATAACGAAAAGAATAAGCAAAGTTGCTAAAAATGGGAATACTAAATACATTTGTATACTCCAAATAATACTTGCAATTTGTGTAATTTTTGTGCGTAAACATTAAATAATATATATTACAAGTACATTCATTTAAACACCTCTAATATCTGCATCAGATTTTTTATAAGAAAATATTATTTTTAATTCTGCAGTTAACGATTGAGCATGACCCCGAGGAAATTTCCTCTCGAAGACAGAGTTTTCCATTCGTGTTGTCATCCCCGAATGCAGTGCCTCATCACGAACAGCAGGGGAAAGAAGGTAATACATTATTATAGTAATACCTATTCTCTTTTGTTTTGTTGCGTGTTCAGTGATTCCTCCACTTGGTGTACAGTATATCCTCCATTATGACCAGCACATGTATATTCATCATGAGTAGACTCAAGCAATCTGGATTGTCAGGATTGCCCTTTTTCCCTTTAAGTGTCCTTTTGCATAGTGAGTGTGTCCTTTTTTAATGTTCAAACTGGCAACCCTGGCTCAATTATACCGTTAGTATCAGGGTTGTTGCCAGACGTTTGAGCATCAAAATGGAAAGTATATAAAAAGTACATTTATGGGAAAAAATGGACAAACCTGGCAAGCCTGTACAAGAGGTCTCATTATTGGTTTCAGTGATTACTATCTCCTTTGTCGAATGAAAGAGCATTTAGGGTGAAAAATTTGAAATGCCATTGGTATGTACATAAGCCATCTTGTCTTTCAAGCACCAAGACAGTGGAAGTCTTATTCCTCCACTGTAGATTAGTGCCCATAACATCAACAAATCTTAGCTGTTTAATTAAGCATTGACACTTGAATGCCACCTCTGTAGTCTCTCTCTTTTGTGGATCTAGTATTTTTGTAGGAGAGTCCACTTGCAATTGAAAATTATTACATATGTTTTGACAGAGAATAGTGCTGTATGACGATCAAACTTTCTGAGAAAACGGCACAAACATGGAATTGTTTCATGTGTTTATTATTGGGAAATATGGTTAATGACTTAAATCAATGTGCTTTGGGCGGAAGGTCTCATTAATTTATCAATAGTGGGATTATTTGGGTTTTTGATTCACTACCCTTTTAAACTCATAACCCTATTTTTGCAGCTACAGAATTGCATTTATATGGGTAAAATCTTTGAAGTGTTTTCAAGTACTGTACTCTGTATTGTTTGTACATGTATGATATGAAGACTACTCAGAATATTATGTTAAGATCTTTTATCCTCTAAGCAATACTGTAATAGCCAAGCTGTAGAAAACTCTTTTTTATCTTTATAAGGGTTCATACATCCTTTGAGGTATTTTTTTTGAATGAGATATATATCTAATTCTTCTGTATTTTGCCAATCTTTAAAAATACTTAAAAATATGTATTTGCTCCACAGCTATCATTAGATAGTGGAGTTGAAGCTTGTTTTAGCTTTTGTTCATGCTTAGTGGAATATTCTAGAACTGAATAAATTTGTTGTTACTTTGTTCTTTTAAATGGAATTAATTAGTGTAATTTCCATTATTGTATCAGTCATGCATCATAAAAATTTAAAATTTCTCATAAATTCATTAGTATCACTGCTGACTAGAGATATATATTACTTTTACGTGTTTTTTGTATACTGTTATGTTATAGTAAGCAGAAATTCAATTAGCTTTGAAATTATTACTCATCAACATTGTGGAGAATTATTACTTTTACTTGTTTTTTGTATTATGTTATTTTCTAGTAAGCAGAAATTCAATTAGCTTTGAAATAATTACTCACCTACGTTGTGTTCAAGTGATCAATACTTTTATTTTGGCCATGCTTTGGAGTTTGATCATTGCATATGGTTGAGAATAGTATGAACATTTGGAACAAAATATTTATATTGATGAATGCTAGCAAAGATTCCATGATAGATTTTGTGTATATCTTTAATTGTTTTAGGCTTGCGAGAACGACTATTTAAAAGGAGAGACGAAGGCTATGTATCAGGTACTCAACGCAGTCGCCAGTTGAGAAGAGGAAGAGGATGTAAAGAGCGGGCGTCATCGCTTCCAAGACTATTAGATAAGTAAGTCTCTACTCGGGTTTTACTTCTCTGTAATTTCAGTCTTAATTTGCACTAGTTATATGATGAAGCTAGGAATCCCTTAAGCGCTGCCTCTGATAACGACATTGATGTCTCACAGCTAAGCATGAGTGACCAGTACATGTACAAATTATAAGATGTTTTGTATTTTTTTATTTGTTTATAGCATTATTTCACTATGAAAATGTTTATAATCAGGTTATAATAATAAGGAACAAATAAAATGGTGCTATAAAGGTGAAAAAAAGACCCAACAAAATGACATATACATAACATACTGTTGTGTACATTACACTATACCCACTTTGTATATTTTCATTAATGAAATGATTTGAACTATGACCAACTCGACTTTTGACTGACAGATCAGAACCAGTTTCCTGAAATATTCTCTCCTTGAGTATCCCAGTGAGCTAATTAAGTAATTATTAATCTGAATTTAGAAAGTCACTTGCTGAGGATATATGTGATATACAGTAGAGTAATCTCTCACAGTGTATATTTTCTGTTTTTATGGTGTTACCAGTACTGTACTGCTCCTGCAGCAAAAATTGTACAGCAGTCAAATAATATATATACTGCACTTTGAGTGTCTTTTTACGTTTTATTCATAAATAGATCTGAGATCTGAATCTAGTAAGGAATATTTTTTTCGGCTTTTATTTCTTTATTTTTCCCCCAGTGAATGTTCTCGCGAATGTGGATATTATGATCTTAGTAGGACGAAGTCGTTTAGAGTCGAACCAAAGAATCATCGCATATTCCGCGCGTCTGATCTCACTCAGGGAGAACTTCTTGGAAAAGGGTTCTTTGGACAGGTAAGGAAAAGGAAGTAATTAAACCATGGTTTATTAAGCTCGAGTCATTAGAGTACTAATGGTTGCGAATAGTTTCATTACCATTATTAACTACAATTTTATATCTGGAAGGCACAAGTATAACAAAATTATTTCTAAGGATGAAATATATTTGCTTGCCCTTTAAACCTTCTAGATTATGAAATTTACTGTTCAGAATAAGTATACAGAAGCAGATTCAGTATTTGAGAACTTTACTGGAAAACTTAATGAGTAAGATTTGTGCATTTATTGCGAAGAGTAAATAATATTCTGGTATTTTGTGTTTACTTTTGTTTTTTTAATAATGTGATACTTTCTTACAGGTTTTCAAAATGACACACTCAGTATCCGGTGAAGTTATGGTGTTGAAGGAACTGTACAGAGTGGATGAACAAGCTCAGAAGAATTTCCTTAAAGAGGTAATGAACATTGGCAGTTCTCTATGGTATGGTTGTATTACGTTAATTAACTTTTCTGGATATTAAATTTAGTTTTTTATAATTTCTCAAAAGTTCTGTTATCAAGAAAACAAGTGGTTTGAAATTCCATATAGCACCTCATCTGCCCTTGTGGCTTTTCCCTTGGATAAGGTGCAAAGGATTTTCTTTAATTAATCGTATGTGAGTGGAACATTTCATAAATTATTGAGTGCCACAGAGATCTCTGCTATATTCATAGGCAGTCTTGCGCCATTTAATACCTGAATTTCATTGGTGAAAGTTTAACAGTTTTATGTAATCACTCTCTGTAAAGATAACCTGTATTGCATACCGTATGATATAATTATGCTCTATTGCTGAGGTTCCATTCTATGGATCATGGACCCCCTCAGTGGTAGTACTGGGAGCCATGAGCCAAATTCTGAATATCGAGGGACTGCAGACTTAAATATATAATTCATAGAGGCTGATAAAAGTAAACTTTAAAAACTTTATAGGCATTTCCAAAATTAATGATGATTCTAATTTTTTTCTCTTACTCATTATTGCATAGATTTATGCATATATTATAATATTACCTGTTATGTGTGTCCTTCAGGTGGCAGTCCTAAGGAGTCTGAGCCACAAGAATGTCCTACGTTTCATAGGAGTCTTATATAAAGATAAGAAACTTCATCTACTTACCGAGTATATTGGTGGGGGCACCTTGAAAGAAATAATACATGATATGGAAAAACCTTTGCCCTGGGATCAGCGCATTAGCTTTGCCAAAGACATCGCGTCAGGCATGTCGTACCTCCATAGTTGTGATATTATTCATAGGGATCTGAACTCGCATAATTGTTTAGTCAGAGAAGTAAGTACAGTCATCACAGTTGTTAGTATTATACAGGCGTAAGTGCTCAACACAGTTGTTATTATAAAGGCTTGCCTGGTTCGGCATATTTTTTTTTTTACGCATGTCTTTTATAGAGAGAGTGTTTTTTTTATGCTGAAATTTCGGAAACTCTGGTTCTGAATACTGTCAGTATCAGGGTTGCCAGACAGAAGGACAGACTCACTGTGAACAGGGACGTTTATGAAAAAATTTTGCTAAACCTGGCTAGTCCAACGTTATATTGGCTTCTAGCGCTAGGATTAATTTTTCTTTGCTATTAAAAACCTACCCATTATCTATCCATGTATTACTGTACTGTACTGTATTATTACATTATTATTACAGTATTAAAATTTGTTAATACTGTATACTTTATGTTTTACGTGGTAGTTAAGTGTCTTTAGCCTAAATACTCTGCAGTACTGCATATGTATATATTGTACAGTACTTTTTCTTTTACCTAAACACAACTTACGAACAATTCTACTCACAAACGGACTTCTGGATCCTAACTCATTCGTAAGTTGGGGAGTGTCTGCATTAACGTCTTTCATATTTATGTCAAAAAGTGGGGACTGCCTTAGAGTAAGCAGTAGAGTGTTCAACTTGGGAGGTGATGGACCTTGTTCGAGCCCACTGCTGGATGATGCAAAGGGCATCCAGCCTTAATTCCACAGCTTCAATCTGTCTGCATCCACCCCCAACTGGGAACAAGTAGACTCACATAAAACATAAAAACAAATAAAATTGTAACTTTTGTGTTAATATGTTTTTTTTTTTTTTTTTTTTTTTTTTTTTTTTTTCTTTTTTTTTTTTTTTTTTTTCCAGGATAAAACTGTCATTGTTGCTGATTTTGGCTTGGCCAGAATAATGCCAGGGAATAATTGGACTGCTGAGAGAAAGAAATTCGGAAAAAGACATGCACGCAAAAAACGGTATGTTCACCTGGAATATTTAGTACAGTCATGGTCTGAGTAAAACTTCTCAAGATACAAGAAGTGACAACTATAATTTAAATTTGAATAGAATTGTACTTTCTAATAATAATAATAATAGTAATAATAATAATAATAGTGGTAGTAATAATAGTGTCGGAGTGTTTATCACTACGTTATAATTATTAGTACCAGACGGGTACAAGGTAAGAATGGACAAGCAGTGATTCCTTTATCTTAATTTATTCTAGAGTACAACACATTCGACGCCTCAATGCCCCCACCCTATGACTGTCACAATCTATGATCTATTCGTGCCCCTGGTACTATTCTGACTAACTGTCGCTCTCTGACTGACTTCTGGCTGCCATGGGGATACTTGAAATACCCCAAAGGCAGGGCGTGTCGCTAAATCTACTTCTGCCAATTGCTTTCAGGTTCAAAGAGAAGCCCTTCCTCCTGTGGGACGGGCTAATTCAGTTGGCCTATAGAACGGAAAAGTTCCAGGTCAGAGCGTGGCTATTGGGTATCCCTCCAGGGCATATAGGGTTACTTGTGATTTTAGGCGGGGCCACATTCTGGGTCTTTCCCACACTCTTGAGGCACTTGGCGCCACGTGGCTAAGCCCTCTGCTAAAGCACCTGGGTTCAGCCAGGTGCTAAGCCCTAAGGATCCAGCCAGGCGCTAAGCCCTATGGATCTGTCTACCGTACCCAGATAAACAACTGGGAGAGTATTCTATTTCGCCCTTGACCTCTAGCCTCTCACGCTTCTCTTCACGACTTGTTACAGTTTCAGATTCTGACTTCAGCAAGGCTTCAGTCATGCGACATCCCTCCCAACCAAAACTGAAATATCTCTTATTTCAGTCGAAGCATGGGATATCTTTTGAGAGCTCTTGGATATATCTTAGCTAACACTAGTTTACAATAAAAATGGGGCCAAATTATTTAAGCTATTATCTAAGAATTCCTAGTTCTATGAACACTAAACAATCTTTAGTACAAACATTCCTATATTCAACAAATACAATTAACTTTAATCATTAAGATTTCAGTGTGTAACTACTCATTATTAAATACTAATTAAGATCACAAGTTAGTTTAGATCATGACGTTACTGTGTCTACTTCTCTCCTTTTTCAAAAGATTTACAAAAGTTGGTTAGCTACAGTAAAAAGATAAATCATGTAGAACATTAGTATGTACGGACATTTAAAATGCGATAGACAATAACATAAATGGAAACTTCCTATCGTTACTCTGGGGCATTGATTTGTCTTAAAATTAGGCCTTAAAAAACTACTCCTGAAACAAACTATTGGTTACGATGTGAAAAGTCAGAAAACATTCATCATTCCAATGTGCAATTCCTATTCAGAGACAAACTGATATGAGAACTTAATGAACACAAAGATTAAATCATGATTCAAGCAATGATAATGCTAAAGCAAAACACTAATATTATTTAAGCAGAAGACAACTTATTACTGATCGGTGCAAATCATACAACTCATCAAAGGCACTTATTCAAAAACTTTCTTCAAAGGAGTCTCTGAGTTGTCGCTTAAAATTATCTTAAAACTAGGTAAAACAAATAATAAAAGGGGACCTTTTCTTTCCCATTTTTTTCAGTTCTAAAGCGTGGGTTGTTCTTTCCAACAACTAGTAAGGGATTTTTAAATACCCTTCTTTCTCTCTGGGACTTCATCAATTCGTTTACATGGCGGTTTTTTTTTTTTTTTTTTTTTTTTATTTTTATTTTTTTTTTTGCGACCAGACTTTTGTTTTCTCTTTCCCTTGCTCATGAATTCTTGCTAGGCGCGATTCCACGGTTTCTCTCTGGGATTTCATTTTTTCACTCCCCCGCCGTCCTTGCTGCAGGCCCAGGTTCGTACTCTACCATAAATTATCTCCTTTTCCAAGATAGGCAAGACAAAGAGGAAGCGATCGATGCACCTTTCTAATCCTTCCAGCCTGGCTTTCTCGTCCCACCCTCGGCCGATCTTGACTAAGACCACCACGTAGGAGACCTGCAACGTCACAGCGATTTCTCTTCCGTACGGCAATCCACACGTACCTTCAAAGCAGACCTCGGGATGAAAATTTGAACCTATGTCACTACTACAGTTGTAAGAAAGGTTCCCTATGACTTCTGGGTACCAACAATGGCCATACGTTGGTACTCGGAGGCTATACTTTGCCTCCCCTGCAACTGCAAGTGATTGCAATCTCTATTCAATGGGCAACAGGGACTTGTTTGAGAGGACAAAACTAAAGACTTTTAGAACTTGCAGGTCGGGGCTGCCTAGGAATAGGGTGGTAATGGAAGGTATGTGTCTACACAACTAGATTATTACTCCAAGATACTTAGGGCTTAGCTGAGAAACTGCTACATAGCGTTACTCTACTATAGACATCAAAAAGAACAATCACTAAATACTGAGAAAAGCCACTAAAGAAATATTCTTATTAACGGTGGCTACAGTAACATCAAGCATAAATTCAAATGAAAAATGCAAATCATCAAGTTACTGCTGATTGCATTTCAAAAATAACAGTTAGCAACAGGCCATTGAGAGATAGCATCAATAACAGTAATCATAATAACATAACTAATAATCATGATCAAAATAAGAATAATAAACAATAAAAATAAATATACTAAATCAGAAATATCAATATATATACAATGGAGACTGGCATTCAGAAGTAAGAACAGAGTTCTATACTTATATTTCATAGTAATGCTCATTCTAACAGTCTCTTTTACTATCCAAATTCCTGCTGTCATAATCTATGTATATATATAGAGCATAAGTGGCAACTTGCTGGCTCCACAATTTGTCAATGGGAGTTCTATCTATTCTCTAAACAGTTGCGACATGTGGCAAAAATATTTATGCAAATGGCGGTACTACCGATGTCTTATCAGTATTTATGCAATAACAGCATGCAACAATCTATCGACTGCAATAAAATGTAGGCACAATTATCGCCTAGCTTCGCTGGAAAAAAAACAAAAAACATCAATGACGGCAACATTCTTGTAGTATCGAAAGAAGGATCTGTCAGTCTCAGAGTAGAGAGAGAGAGAGAGAGAGAGAGAGAGAGGGCGACCTTGAAATACATTGCGGTTTCCACCCTGTGGTCAGGTGAGGCGGGCCTCCTTCTTTTACTTGTACTGAAAATAAAAAATTGTCGCAGAGTATCTCTAATAAAAGAATAAATAAACAAATGAAAGTGAACAAACGTTAGCAATGACTATCGATAGAGTTTTACGTTTATTGTCAGAGGGCTATTCTTATTCCCCATTAACAAAAACAAAAGCAAAAAGAACTTATTGTACAACTGCAGAAATGTCGAAGCATAAATCCATTCCTTTCTGTTTAATATTGCTAAGGACTTTACTGTAACAGCATACACATCCTTGTCTATAATGACAATCCTTTTCTTGCTATAAATCAGAGGGTTGAGTCGGAGCGCACACACTCTGATGAAATTAAAGCAAAAGATTAAAATCATATGTGACAATATCTCTACTACTATCAACAAAAGTACTAATATCTTTTTCTTAACAGACGTCTTATAATGACTTAAATATCATTAATTTTAAATTTAAAACTCAGCAGATAATCTCTAATAATCTCAATTATCTTAATTAGCTCAATTGTAATCTAAAATTCATGAAAATGATAGGGATTAACCATAGTTATCTCTAGATAATCTTTTCAAAACTCTTTAATTAAGATTTTAAAGATTTCTTCAATGCAAAAAACTATATAACAAGAACGGGTATCAAAGAATATAAAAAGTCTATCTCTGTGTATGCAATAATAAAAACAAAAAGTATATTTCATTAGCAACAGTAAAGGATGCATTTTGCTTAAGTTTCATAACCTCGCACGGAGTTGTACATGAACAATTCAAACATAAAATATATATATTCTTTTACTATCTCGAATTTGACTTATTTAAATTACTATACAACAGAATTTCCTCCAGAACAGGGAGAAGTTCGACTTATAACTGTTCTGTCTGTTTGCTTTTACGGGGGTGCGCATGTGGGCGCTGTTTTCTCCCCTGTTCTTTTGGCTTCTGGATCAACTTCTGCTCTCTCAGATACGGGAAACAGCTGTGTAACATTCCTGTTGTCATTTCGTGTCAGCTCTCACTCTTTCTTTATGACCAAGCTGAAATAATTTTGATAAAACATTATCATGGCTAAAACTCGCAAAGTTTTATTTTATCAATCTAACATATCTCTTCAGACAAATAAAATAATGTATATACTGCAGCTAGCAAAGAAAATAAAGAATCATTCATAGATTCACGTCCTTTATCACGTAATATCTATCTTGGAATCTCTCTCGGAAATCGAATAATAATCTCATTGGCGGAGTAGGGGACAAAACAAAAATAAAACAAACTTGGCATCTCAACCATATCTGGGCAGGTGGAGAATCATTTTCTCAAAAATATCCCTCACTAGATATTGCAACAGCGCATCACCTCCCATAATTATACTCTAATATGGCATGCAGAAGAACCTGGCGGAGCAGGGGAACGACCCTCGCAGAGACTCCCCAATCGTGCTTCCTAACGGTGCTTTCCGCGATTTCACCCCCTAGAGCAACCCCCCATTATACCCCCAGTTATTCATACTCATTCTCTGCCTCACTCGCTGCATCACTTACAAAACAATAATCCCCTTTCTGTAAAATTCCCTTTTATTTACAACGTTGGTTTCCCTTTCCCGATCTCCCTGAAGGAGCGTAAAGTGAAATCTCGGTTGGGCCGTGCGGTCACAGACTGCCTCACCAGTCCTAGGTCCCATTCTAACAAACAAACAAACATTCTACTCCCTTGAGGCTACGTTTGGGTGACACTGAAAAACCTTCCCTATTCTAGGACAGCACAAATTCCTCTAATTTACTCTTACTGTCGCCTGCATAGCGTGAAATAAACTCATCTCTAAATAATATCACAAAATTTCTTATTCTTCAAATAAGCATGCCACACACGTATCGTAATGTTAATCTCTTCATCATAACATTAAAAGAACAATCTGTCATTTATGTCTTTCTTTCGCTAAAACATTACTCCCGCGGAGAAAAAACAAACAAAAAAGAAAGAACCTTGAAAACAGGCGCAATCTTAACACTCGATTTCTTACGCTTTAAGAAATGTATATAAAAATGATTTTACACGTACTTTAAATATCAAAGATCAGTACAATTACTACATATTTATAATAACGAGGTTGGGAGATCGATTGGTCACTTCCGCATTCCTTTCTCGAAAATCACACGTGGTCTATGAAAAACTTAAAAGCAGATGCGCGTATATTTCTCACCATAATTCTTACGCTTAAGAAATTAATATACTGTAATAGTGATTGCACGTATATTAAATTTTCAATTAAAATCAATACATTCGCGTTCTTAAAATTCAATTTAGGCATTAATACAAATAAATGGAACACACTTCCAACGCAATTTCTTTACATTACTCAAATTATAACAAAAAACTGAGTTTATTACTGCTTATAGCTATTAGTACAAATTATCCATGTTAGTAATGGGTACAGAAATTCTACTTTTATCTACTTATTAGGCGCCACACCCCTTCTAGGCGGGTTGGCTGAGTCAAAGCATAACTACAAGATAAAATGGCGGCGTCCACCGACCTCAATTTCTTTTACTAATTGTCCCATTACTCACTGGATACAGATTACAAGTACTTAGCTATTTTAAGGAGGTGGTCCTGAAGAACTTCATGGCAGAAGGCAAGGAAGGAGGGGGTTCTCCTTCTTCTCTCGAGTAAAATCGACGAATCGCTGTCTTCTTGGTCGGATCCGGCAACTTATATTTCTTGTAATGGGCATTTTCACTCAATGCTCCGGTCACACTTCGGCTTACTAAGAAATATCTTAGGAATAGTTCCTTAAAAGTTTCATAATATTCTCTGTTTGACCACTCGTCTCTTCTCATCCGCAGACCCAAGTATTTCAGGAAGTCGGTCGCGGGAATTATGGACAGACATTCGAGGTCTTTTACATTTGCGCCGCCGAGGTATAAAAGTGAATTTTTGACTCGAGGTGTCTTTACAACCAGGGCACGGGGTGGGGGCTTGTCCTGCTGCGTTCCCTGTGTCACCACGGGGCTCGGAGCGGCAGGCTGTTCGTCGATGTTTGAGGCGTCGGTTTCTCTGTCGGCGTCGACCAAGTTCCTTCTCGACGGAGCGGCGTCGGCAGGAGTTTGTAGGCGCCGCACGTGCTCCTCCAGTTCGAGAATTCTCCGGTGTTTGTCCTCGTCACTCATTTCTTGAATTGGGAGATGTTGGATTTCTGCTTTTGCCATTCTTATTTTCTTTTCTTCGCACTGGTTTCTTCTGATATGAGAGTCTCTTCGTATGATTTCCATGCGTGATGATCCGTACTGCGCTGCCACCATTTGTCGGTGTGTTTATCACTACGTTATAATTATTAGTACCAGACGGGTACAAGGTAAGAATGGACAAGCAGTGATTCCTTTATCTTAATTTATTCTAGAGTACAACACATTCGACGCCTCAATGCCCCCACCCTATGACTGTCACAATCTATGATCTATTCGTGCCCCTGGTACTATTCTGACTAACTGTCGCTCTCTGACTGACTTCTGGCTGCCATGGGGATACTTGAAATACCCCAAAGGCAGGGCGTGTCGCTAAATCTACTTCTGCCAATTGCTTTCAGGTTCAAAGAGAAGCCCTTCCTCCTGTGGGACGGGCTAATTCAGTTGGCCTATAGAATGGAAAAGTTCCAGGTCAGAGCGTGGCTATTGGGTATCCCTCCAGGGCATATAGGGTTACTTGTGATTTTAGGCGGGGCCACATTCTGGGTCTTTCCCACACTCTTGAGGCACTTGGCGCCACGTGGCTAAGCCCTCTGCTAAAGCACCTGGGTTCAGCCAGGTGCTAAGCCCTAAGGATCCAGCCAGGCGCTAAGCCCTATGGATCTGTCTACCGTACCCAGATAAACAACTGGGAGAGTATTCTATTTCGCCCTTGACCTCTAGCCTCTCACGCTTCTCTTCACGACTTGTTACAGTTTCAGATTCTGACTTCAGCAAGGCTTCAGTCATGCGACAATAGTAATAGTAATAACAGTAAGAAAATAGACAGTAATAATAATAATAATAGTCATAATAGGAAATATAATAATAAAATAGACAATAATAGTAATAATAATACATACATACATATACATTGCCTCATTCCTCCTTGTAAGGGGGGTGGTCGAGCCAAGACACACACTTTCACCATGATCCACACATACCTCAACCACTCTTAATAATAATAATAATAATAATGATAAAAATATATAATGATAATGAAATAGCCAGTAATAATAATAATAACAATAATAATAATAATATTAATGAAATAGACAATAATAATAATAGCAATTTTGTAGCTATAGAAATGGTAGCAGTAGAAGCTGTAGACGGATTAATTATGTAAATGGCACTGCACTTAATTTGCCCTTAAGTTATATGCTTCCTTTAAGTAAGAAATTTGTACTTGATATTGTATTTTGGATACAAGTTTTAAAGATGCAGGATTAGCTGCTTTTTTGATAAGTCCTTGGTCTAAAAATAAATTAAATTAAAAATTTATATTATTATTATAACCATTATTATTATTATTATTATTATTATTCAGATAATCTTCCTTCTCAGGAATCAAACCTGAGAATTCTAACCTTGAAGGGAGATTATTTGAAGACATTGAAAAATGTGTAATTGTATTGCATTTGTACTATTATTATTATTATTATTACTATTATTATTATATTGGAATGAGAGTGTATATATTCTTGACCTTTGTATTAGCCTCATGTGAAAAGGTTCTGGTCAAAACTCCATATGGATCCCTAGTAATTTATTTCATTCTGTCGTTTAACGAGTAAGACATTCACAAGTGTTCCTAAATCTTGTCTAGATTGTTCTAGAATAATTCACTCAAGTGTTTGTCCGTAGGTATACTGTAGTAGGAAACCCATATTGGATGGCACCTGAGATGATGAAGGGGAATAAATATGATGAAAAAGTGGACCTCTTCAGCTTTGGCATTATATTGTGTGAGGTAAGAGTCTGCTTTACCGCCTTTTAATTTTTTTTCAGTGAGAGGTTAGCAATGCATGGTTTTTAAGGACTTTTAAGGTCTTCTGTTAATAATAATAGTAAGAGTAATAATATTAATGTATTTCTATTTCACCATCGCACAAAATTACTATGCGAATATAAGTCCACAATTATATAAGTGTATATTGATATAATGATAAAGATTTAATAAATTAATCACTAAGCACTTGTTATCATTGATGACTTATTTGCAGAAATAAAAGTAATAAATAGTATATTGTTTTGTTCTGGTTTTCGTCACGGACTATCTTCTCTACCAAGGGCTAGGACGGTTGCCTTCTTGCGAAGGACTTGTTTTGGCAGAAGTAATCGTTACCCTGAGTGCATGCCTTTGCTAACCTCAGACCGTGATGGGGTGCTATATATATATATATATATATATATATATATATATATATATATATATATATATATATATATATATATATATATATATATATATATATATATATATATATATATATACACAGTGTTCCCCTGGTTATTCGCGTTTCTTGGTTCGCGTTCTCACTGTATCACGGGTTTTTTTTTTTGGCCAAAAAAAAAGAAAGAAGAAGAAGAAGAAGAAGAAGAAGACTATTGTGACACCAGGATGGGCCAAAAAATGATAAAATAAAACAGACTTTATCAGGTTGTAATGAGAAACAGAGATGGAGGGTGTAATGACCTGTCAGATGTGAAGGGATTATAAAAGATGTGTAATGAATATCCAGCTCTCTGCTGGGTTTTAATATACCTCTGCATTACTTTCATGATGAATATTCCAATAATTCTGCTTAGATCTTATTATTATTATTATTATTATCATTGGCAACAATAATTTTCCTTTGATGATGATTGTGGAGATTATTATCATCATCATCATTATTATTATTATTAAGGGCTCATCATTGTTTGTACATCTGTTGGTTTATTTACTTTTAATAACTGTAAAGTGCCCCTCCCTAGTTGGCTGGGACAAAGAGAGTGTGGGGGGGTTGGGTAGAATAGAATGTTGGAGAGAGAGAGAGAATCTTTAAGTAACTCTTGTTCATTCAACCAAAACTACATTATTTATAGTAAAAATAATGGTTTAATTACGAATTCGTAGTAATAATGATGATGATAATAATAATAATAATTATAATAATAATAATAATGATAATAGTAATAATAATAATAATCTCCCCAATCATCATTAAAGGAAAATTATTGTTGCCAATAATAATAATAATAATAACAAGATCTAAGGAGAATTTTTAGAATAGACATCATGAAAGTAATGCAGAGGTATAGTAAACCCAGCAGAGAGCTGGATATTCATTACACATCTTTTATAATCCCTTCACATCTGACAGGCCATTACACTCTCCATCTCTGTTTCTCTTTACAGCCTGATAAAGGCCGTTTTATTTTATAATTTTTGGCCTATCCTGGTGTCCTAATCATTTAAAAAAAAAAAAATAAAAAAAAAAAAAAAAAAAAAAATAATAATAATTAAGTCTGATCCTACTTTGCGGTTTTCCTGGTTCGTGCCGGGTCCCGGAACCGAACTACCGCGATAAGGGGGGAACACTGTATATATATATTTTAACCAGACATTATTTTTTAGGGGTCAAATTTGCATCTTATACTGCAAACCATTTTGTTTATTGCTTGGTGACTGCATGCCCTCTGCTTTCTCATTCAATTATTACTGTTTCTTTAGTAGAAAATCTTCACTATGATAACCTGCAGATTTTGATTACAAATTGTATAATGAGCCAAGAGTTACCTGATGTGGGTAGCATTTGGGTTATGAGATAAGGAAAAGGATTCAATTAATACTGTGTATTATACTTTCAATACTTTCTTTTCTGTGTCAATGCAAATACATGTAGTTTACAGTTAGAATTACCATGAAACATTGAAAGTTGTTGGATATTTTTTGTTTCGCAGATTATTGGCAGAGTTGAAGCCGACCCTGACTTCATGCCGCGCTCTATGGATTTTGGATTAAACGAGGAAGTCTTTCAATCCAAATACTGCCAGGAATGCCCGGAACCCTTTTACAAAATTGCCTTCTTGTGTTGTAGTATCAATCCAGATACAAGGTAGCATAAATTTACAGTTCTTTTAAGAATTAATCAGTGATTTCTGAGGACTTACGGTGCCCATACCTGGTGTGATTTGGAATTGAGACCATCGGACAGATCTGGTTGGATTCAACCAGATTGGATCATCTATGGGCTGGTTGTGGAGCACAACCAGCCCATAGATGATCCAATCTGGTCGGATCTATACAGATCTGTCCAGTGGTTGCAAGGCCAAATTGCACTGTATATAGGCACCTTTACTCTTGGAAGTGGATATTGTGGCCCTTTTGGGAGCAGTTCTTCTGAACCTTTGTCTTTTTCCAAAATATATTTTTTCATCGGTGTTCATTTAACTGCCTGATGATGGAGGGCTTCAGCTTTTGAAAATTTGAACACCATGCCTTCTGGGAACTTTTGCCAAAAATAATTTCTGGGGTAGAGCTTGTTACCTCTATGGGAGAAGCTCTCTCTGCACTCTTCAGTGGGGATATATGAGGCATAGCATGTTGAGATTTGTGTGAATTATGCAAGCCTTTCTGATGCTATGCTCATATGTTAAAATCCAGAAGATATTCGTTCTTTATTATTTGTTTATATGGAAAGTATTGAAACGTATAAGAGTTTTGATATATGGAAATTTTGACTTACTTGGGAGTGGTGGAGCCAGTTGACCACCCATGATAAAGGTCAACTATATACAGAGCTCCCCTTCTTACGAACATTCACAGATACGAACAAAAACCTACCCATGTATTAATGTATGTATTACTGTACTGTACTGTATTATTACATTAATGTTACTGTATTAAAATTTATTAATACTGTATACTTTGTTTTATGTAGTAGATGAGTGTTTTTAGCCTAAGTACTGTACAGTATTGCATATGTATGCACTCTACAGTAATATTATTTTACCTAAACACGACTTAGAAACAATTCTACTTTCAAACAAACTACTTGAACCTAACTCGTTCGTAAGTTGGGGAGTGCCTGTATATAAAATTACTTCTTTTGGTTGATTAATTTTTAGAAGTTTAGAAAGAGAAAAATATATATCACTTACTTATTCAGTTTTTGCTTCATACGGTTGTTAAGCATCATTGCGGCATTTTGCTTTTATATTCATAGCTGGATGCTATAGAGATATCACTCCTATTAAACCTTTTTGTAATGGAAAAATGATTAATAATAATACTCTTCCATGAAGTTGTACTAATATTCTTGTTGCCATTGCAAATTCAGCATTACCACTCTCCAGAGAGGATTTACTGAAGAAGAAATTAAATTTGGCATCGACAAATTACTGTACTCTAGTTTAGCAAATCAGACCTACAATATGAAGTATAAACTCTCTGTGATAAAATTAGAAGGGATTGCCCGTGAAAATTTTTGGCATAGATATTGATTTTTTCCTGTGCAGTTTATTAATGGAAAAGCGGTTTAACTAAAAACAAAAAGTTATTCTTGGAAATATGCCATAAAATAGTCGATTCCTTTCTTGAATATTTTTTTTCATACTTTTTCTTTTTTTTCCAGACCTGCCTTTGAAGTCATGGAAGTTTGGTTGGAGAGCCTAGCACTGCATTTTACAGTTGGTGTTCCCCTTCCTGGAAATCTCCTTGTAGATATATACAACTTTAACAGTAAGATTTTTTTTATTTCACTCTATTGAATTGGTAAAGATATATAAGTTTCATAGTTTATTGTGACTTAAATGATGAGATTCCTCTCAAACAAGAATTTCTCGTCTTTCAATTGTCGCCCAAGCTTTCCTTTTTTCCTTACACTCCTCTTTGTTTACACCAGTCCTTAAACAAATGTCAGTCAGTTATATCTCTATGAACAATTTTCACCTGTTATGCCTTATTGATTACAATTATCATTCCTTATTAGCCAGCACATTGTTGTTATACTCCTACAATACCATTCAAATCACCCATCAAGACTACATTCATATTCATTCCATAGTTTTCCATACACTCATTCAAACTATTCCAAAACCTTTCTCATTCCTCCACCTTTTTCTCACAAACAGGACTATGCACTCACAAAACCCCAAACTTCACATTCCTGTTTAATTTTTCACTTATTATCCATGATGACACTTCCTTCGGCTCAAGAATGTACTCGTACATCTTCTCACCCAATAACATGACCACTTTTTTCTTTTGCACTCTCCCTATACTCCAGACACCTTATCTACCTCTCTCCCACTGTTCTCTTTCAGATTTTGTTTCATATAGTGCTAATGCATCCATCCTTCTTCCTACAAACATACTACCAATATCCTCCCCTTTACTCTCCTGCTTTCCTTAACTGCGCCCATTCAAAGACCTAAGTACTTGGGCTCAAATTGGCATTTTCCTGCCAGAAGCCTCTAGTGCCTTGACTTTTTGCGGTCCCAATGAATTGGTGTTAATAGTGTTGGTTGGATACAAAGACCTTTTAGGATATTCTGGAAACAGAATTTTTTTCTCCGTAGTCTAACTTTAAAAACTGATTCAAAGAACATCAAATCAACATTATTGTAATGAGTATATTTTTGCTTTTAATAGGCAGTGTGCGTCATTCAGTGTATTTTTCCTGTGTTGTGTGCCTTAGACCATTAGACAGGGTAATGGAAACATAAATGCTTTTGGACTTCTAGTAGAATTTCTGTGTAGTACATCTATATGGCATTACACCTTGTGTTACTACCATGGTACTTTTGTCCGTCTTCAGAGATGAGCACTTATATGTCATGCTGGTTTTGTTAGAGTTATTTTAATGTAGTAATGGTACATTCCATGCTTTAAAAATAAGCAGGTGCCTTTGGATTGCATACACAGTTTTTGTTGTTCCCTAAGCTGTCTACTCAAACAGCCCCCCCACCAGCCCCTAAGGAAGGTTACTGCTAATCCTGGCCTCTCCCACAGAGCTCTCATTATATGTTGTGTTGTTGGTGTATGTGGTTGTAAGAATCTTCAGTAATTTGTTTCTTGGGTTGTTCTCAATGTCTCCGCCAGCCAGGAGTCTTTGAGAGTTGACTACTGGAAGACATATCACTGGGTAGTAAAAACAGTGTTTTTGAGTGTGTTGTGTTTAGAGAAGAGGAAATCTCCTGGGTGACCGAAGCCTCTCCCAGGTTCTCGTGCCCTGTGAGGGGCAGAGGCTGCGTGTGGCAGTTTGGGCTCATTTGCTACTCCTGTGTTGTAGCTCTGGACAGTGGACCTGTGACAAATGATGCTGCCCCTCTAGGTCTGCATACACATAGTAATACTGTTTGCACCATATCTCACCTACAAACAAGAATGCTGCTTCACTCGCTAATATTGCTATCCTGCATAAGGATACTTTCTAATATTTGCTGTTGTTACTGTTCTTGTATCTCTAGAGTGAATACCCCTTTGAATATGACTTGTTACTTACCTACCCTGTTCCAGCGAGGATAATTGGTAACGCTCGCAACTTTGATTTTTCAGGTCGAGGGTTAAAGCCCGCCACGGTCTAAGGTTAGAAAGGTCATTCACTCAGTGTAACATTGACACTTGGCAAACCCAATTTCTTTGCAAGAAGGCATCGTCCTAGCCTTTACTAGAAAAAGGAGTCCATGACCAAAACCTATCATTTACTCTGTTCCAAATTTAAACATCTGGGTTCTTTGGGAATATTTGAAAAATGTATTGGAAAAATTAATATATTAAGTTTTTCAGGGGTCCTCTGAAGTAGAAATTTTTTTACATGGGATGCAGTGCACCATGAGCATATTTGCAGATTAGAGCTAGTTTTTTGTAATTTTTTTTTTTTTTGTCTCAGAGCAAAAGGTATTTGTATGTGTATCTAATGTGGTATATATAACAATATGTATGTTTTTTTTACAAGGAATTTTTTATTTCTTTCAAGCTCGGAGCCCTTCTACGTCTGAAGCGTCCACCCCTGATGAACTGTCGCCTGAAATCAGGCATCCCCCACCCTTGCTGCGCACCATTAGCGAAGGAATTTACCACACCAATGATAGTCAGAGTTGTAGCTCGTCTACATCCTTTGCATTTTCAGACGAATGTTCCGATTCCTTGGAAGCAACTGTGAAAGGAACAAGATGGGATACGAGGGAAAGCGTTGATACGGTTAGCTCAGACTCTCTTCCATGCTACAAATCTAAAAAAGACATAGTCTTAGAAAGTAGTTCTGTGATAAATTCGAGCCTAGAAGCAAAAGTGGATTTAGATCAAGAAAGTGTTCCTTGTGTTCATTCTACATTTTACAAAACTCCAGAAAACAGCTCAGTTGAGTTAATGGAGTGTACACAGCTGTGATTTCTTTTGTTTTCTCCTAAACCCTTTTCTGGCGAGCTGTCGGCAAAATCAATTACACCTTAGTGCAGTTGTGTAATTCTCACGCCTAGGAGAAAAAAATGTACTGCCTCCCTCAATATCTAACTGGCTACTGAATCATATAAGTACTCCTCAGCTGGTTAAAACATTGACTCTGGATGGCATTATGACTGCAAATGCCAGATATCGATTTCCAGTTCACTTCCATTTGAGGGAATGGCACACATTTTGAAATTATTAGTTTGGCAATTAACCCCCGAGTAAGAAATTTCCAACAGATCTCTGATTCGCAGGTAAAGGGTTAATATGTTGCCTTCTGCCCAAGGCAGCAAAGTGAATACAACCATATGAAGTGAAGGAGATCAAGTCAATGCTAGTACTACAGAACCTGGCCTCAGGTTTCCCTGGCTCCTTCACGGGACTTGTTTTTGCATATGTAAATATCTGCCGCTTAACTGAATTACGCAGCGGTATCTTTGTTGAACTGTATAGTGAAGTATTGACCTGTATAGTGAAGTATTGTTGGTACAAATTCTACTCACATCATTCCCAGAAGAGTTATTTATAAATTACTTCTAAAATGTTGTGTAATTTGTCATTATATATTTAACAGATGTCATTTTTATTCAACACTCACATCTGACTGAATTTTAAATTCAGATCTCATTTCATGCTACATATTTTGTTGTTGTCATTACCTTGTGCTGCAAAAAAGTAGAAAGCAGTGTCAGTATTTAATTTTTTTAATGCCATTGATGTTTAATATTCCATATTAAACTTGTCTTCTTTCAGGAGACTTCAAAAATGCGAAACAAATTATTATCACTTAAATATGAAGTTATTGTCATTGTTCCCTGAGCTGCCTAGTCAAACAGACTTGCATCGATAATGAGATCACTGAAGATTCTGGCCTTTTCCTCATAGCTCTCAGGGAGTGTATGAAGTATTGGTGGTAAATGTGGTTGTGTCTCTTCGAAAAATGAGCACTGGAGGGATGGGTTGGCTGGGGCAGTTTGTCCTCTTTTTACTGCTCTAACGAGTTGCAGCTCCAGAGTGGATGACCTATGATGAAGATGCTATCACTCCAGTTTCATGTGAAATGATTATTATTGTACTTCAGATTAGAAATGAAAGGAACATCACCTAGCAACACCTTCTCCGTTTTTATTGGATTGGAATCATTTAAAAAGCAAGGTGTTATCATCAGTCTTCTATAACATAAAATTTTGTAGTAGGTGTTAATATAAAAAAAAGTTTAGGAAGTAACTCTACAAATTTTTTTTCCATGGTGGGAAAACAATTCAATAAACATATATTGTACTACAAGATTTAAAAAAAAAATCACTTATCTGGATAGTCTGGCACAATTATGGTACAGAAGCTTTTACTATACTTTGCTATTATGTCAGGGCACACATAAATCATCAAACATGATAAACTTGATTCAGTAATTGCATCTTATATATTTTATATGATATTAAACAATGAAAATTGTTAGCAACCCCCGGAACAATAATACATTCTTGGAATACATAGCTGTAGAGAGATGAAGTGAAAGAGAACGAAGACATCCTAACTGGAGTGTGAATACGAGTGATGCCGATTTAAACGGAAGTGATCCTCTGTAGATATGTCGTCAATGGCTGATCCCTGTAGTGGCCTTAATGGATTTCTGACTCGGATGCCACGTGTCGTCGGCCGACCGGCTGGATTTGTTGACAGCATCAGTTCCAATAATTTTACCTTTATATGAAAAAGTTGTATAGTTATATAAATATCATGGTAAGGGAAATATCAATGGGTAAATAATTTTAAACTATGTCATGCAAAGAATGTAACACAAACATCACGTTTATCACAATGAAGATATGGGAGGGAATAGTTGACAGGAGGCTTAGAAAGAAAACTTTAAGAGCTCCAGAATAGTATGGTTTTAAGCCTGGAAAGGGAACATTAGATTCAATCACTGCATTCAGGCAGACAGTTGAGACACTGGCAGAAACAAAAATCTGCACAAAGTATTCAGCTATTTAAAGATGGGCTATGTATCACAGAGTGCCTCATCTGTAGACGCATTAGAGTCAAGCTAGTGTAAGAGAAGTACAGGAGAACGGTGCAGGACGTGTATATGAGAGCTAGACTACATGTGTGGTGTAGTATTGAGCTGGATTGCATCAAGGGTCGTCTTATTTCAAGTGTGTACCTTTTAGATTTAATCATGGGTATCCTGTTAAGGGGGGTAAGAGATCAATCCCCACAGTGTACATCGTTCGCCAATGACCTTGTTTGGTCTATTATCAGAAGGAGGGAAGTGGAGCAGCAGCAGTTGGAGAGTAGGAGAAATAACATTGATCAGCAGGAAGAAAAGTGAATACAGACTCCCCGATTAAAGAACTAGTTTGGCTTCAGAAGTCTGTTCGTAAGTTGTGTTTAGGTATACAAACTATTGTACAGTACATACATATGCAGTATTGTACAGTATTAGGCTAAAAACAGTTAACTACTACATAAAACATAAAGAATACAGTATTAATGAATTTTAATACAGTAATAATAATATAATAATTCATTACAGCGCTGTCATACATATATTTATACATGGGTACATAAAGTGTTGGTTTTTGTTCGTATCTGTGAATGTCCATAACGTGGTTATTCATAAGTAAGGGAGCATCTGTATATAAAAGCAAATGTATGCAAGGAGTGTGCAGTTATTATGCAGGGAGAAAGACTGAAAAGAGTAGATAAGTTCAAATTTTTAGAATCGACTGAGAAGAGAATGGAAACTAAGATGCCAAAATATCACACAGTGTAGTCAGGCAAGAAGCACTGGAAAATTTCAGAGTTTTTTGGGATGGTAAAGATAAATGTGAAAGGTAAAGGGAGGTTTACAATATAACAGTTAGCCCATCAATGCTGTATGGGGCTTAAACTTGGGCCTCAAAGTAGGTACAAGAAAAGAAATGCTGCAGAAATGAGACTGATCTGGTGCAAGTGCAGCATCACAGAGATGGACAAGATCAGGAACACAGTAAATTAAGAGGAACAACAATGGTAACTGAAATTTCAAAAGATAGTCCAAGAAAGGAGACTGCAGTGGTATGGACATGTAATGGGAGGAGTTGATGATTACGAGAGCAAGAGGGTGATGGGGACTGAAGGTGAGGGCAATAAGGTTCTGGGGATGGAAGGTGAGGTTTAGAGGGTAATGGGGATGGAAGATGAGGGCAAGAGGGTGATAGGGATGGAAGGTGAGGGCAAGAGGGTGATAGGGATGGAAGGTGAGGGCAGGAGGGTTACAGGGACGGAAGGTAAGGACAGGAGGCATAGAGGAAGGTCAAAGTGTAGGTGATGGATTGTGTGAATGAAGATTTAGAACAGGCTGTGAGAACACAAAACAAAATTGAGGACCACGAAGGAGCCTAGTCGTGAACCTGACCCCACATATATATGAAAATGCGTGTAGGGAACAAAGATTATTACTTCGTGGCACTTTAATAGATCCAAAACAGCTCGAACGTAAAGTTGCTAAAAAAATATATATATATATATATTAATAATAATAATATTTCTTACTTCATCTATAAACTTGTCCTTAAAGCCTATGGGAAACCTTCCTTCTCTCAAACTCGACATCACAGTATGTCTTTCCATTCCTGTTGTAAATGGCACCAACATCTCGAAGAAAATTAATCCCAACGAATAAATGTCGACTTTGTAGTCGTACACTTGGTTGTTGATCTGGAAAAGAAGAGGACCAATATGATGCAAATACAGTGCCTGAGTACTGTAACATACAGTAATTAGTAATAACTGAAGCTTAAAACCTACTTTTACGTAGGAAAACAGTCAATGAAGAATATATTCATTTTTTTTTTTTTTTTTTTAACAAATGTAATACAATAGTACCTGAAAATGCTATGTGACCGGTTTTATGTCACAGACTCCCTTGTCTCCTAAAGGCTAGGAAGGTGCCTTCTTGCAGATGTGATCATTACCCTAAGTGAATGCCCTTTCTAACCTCAGACTGTGGCAGGCCGCGAACCTCGACTTGACACCTCAAAGTCGCAAGGGCTCCCACTTTGCCAGGTGACAACTAGTACCAGAAAATACTATAATTATTCAATATTTATAAAAAGAATCAAATCAAGAAAGTGCCACTTTGCTGAAGCATATTAATATTGGTTTGGAGATGATTAGGATTTATTATGTATCATTCTCCTATTTCTGCCTTGTCCTTCTACTTTAGCCTCGTCTCAATGTTTTCTTGGTGCCTGTGCTTGATGAGGTCAATTTTCTTGCCTGTCCCAATGCCTATATTAAAAAAAAAATCCACACCAGCATTATGTGATCACGAAAAAAAGCACTATGTGATAATAAGGGTGGCAGTGCTACTAATTTGCGTATTTCAAAGGGATGTTTGTATTGCACCCAAATACTGTAACTTTGATAGATCCTGTTGGGGTGATCAAGATATTTTCATTTATTCTTTGACCTCGTCTATCTCCAAAATATAAGACTTCAGAAAAAAAAATTTTCTCTACAGGGAATGGGGTACTGAATTTCATCCAAACTCATTCGACATGCGCAAAAACATGTCACTGACATATGAAACCTACAGCTCTATCTGTTGTGAGTTTAGAGGTTTCATGTTCAAAATATTAAATCTGAAATTGAAGGAATACAGTGCAATTATTGAACTATTCTTTCACCCTGACCTTTTCTTATGGGTTATCATTCTCTTATTTCTGCCTTGTCCATAAGATGCTACTCTTTCTTCTCTAACCCGGCCCAATGAGGCCAATTTTTTTCTGTCCGTTTTAGTGTCACAGTCCAACATAAAAATATGCAGTCTAGCCCTCACATTGACATTTGAAGACTACAGTTCTATCTTTGGTAAGTTTGTAGGTTTTATACGTGTAAAAAATAGACAGAGAGAGAGAATCAAGACTGGAAACCATATCCTTTATGAAATGAAATGAGACATATAAATAACAGGAATTTAGTATATACAGCATATGTGCGTGTGAGAGAGCGAGAGAGAGGAATAAAAATTGTGTAAATGGGTAGAAAGGCCAATGTAAAATTCAGTATATTGACAGGCAAAGAGAAAAACATGGAAAAATAAATGATAGAGGGTTGGAGTAATGGAAGAGGTAGAACATTCCTATAGATCACATTACTTTTTTACCATCAACAAAAAATCCCTTAGGTACACAAATACAACTACAGACAAGTTACAGATTTTCAGACATGACTGGTGACTAATTTTTGGCCAATAAAAACATCCTCTGTTTATCATCAAGGACCTAATGTGTATAAAGATATGAAAATTGTTAAAGCACATCTAGTACATCTACATACCTGTTCAGGGCTCATGTACAACTGCGTTCCTACTCGGAGAGTGTGACCGTGCTGCACAACCTCGGACTTGCCACAATTTATTGGCGTACGCAATTCCTGTTCATAGTCTGTGATATGAGTCACGAGACCAAAGTCACCTATTTTTATATTCCCATCCAGCGAAAAAAATATATTTGATGGTTTTAGGTCTCTGTGCATTAACTGATTATCGTGGACGTACTCCACTGCTTTAACAATATCATTAAACATTTTTAAAACAACCTTGCCATCTCTGCTTTCACAGTTTTTTAACAACCAGTCTTTCAGGCTTTCCTTCTGACACAATTCCATCTGGATGTAAAGAAAAGTTTTAGGACGAGGCACATGAGTTTTCAGCATAAAATCTTTGGAATTTTCGGCAAAGGAATCTAAAGTTAAGGTATTTGGTCTCTCCTTGCACTCGTGGACAGAATCCACAGGTTGAGTTTTTATCTGATTTTGTCTAGGGCTGGCATCAGCGGAAGTAGATGCTTCACTAGAAATATCATTGACATTTTTCTGACTAGAAACTGATTGTGTCAGGTACTGCTTGTTACTTTCTCTTATTACACCTACCTTTTCTTGCACATTACTACTACAGTGAAAGACAGAACTGTAAGAGGTACCACTAGGTTTTGTGTTTCTATTTCTTTGACTAATATCGCTATCACAGTCTTTCTCCAAGTCCCTTCTGGAATGTTCGAATAAAATTTCGAATGAATCTTCTTGAACTGATTTCTTAATATCAAAGGCAGAAGGATCCCCAAAATTTACACTGTCAAAATCGACAGACTTCTCACTCAAACCTGAACCGCAGAGAGATTTGCTATTTACACTATATGATAAATCGTTATCATCGCTGAACGTCTCGACGTTTGCAGCTGAACTATTTCGATGGGCTTCACTGGACTCGCACAAGACTGATGAAGGAGCACTCATCTGCAAGCCTTTGTCATCTTCAACTGATCTGTTAAGTATTTCAGCATTATATCCTGCTTTTGGGAACCTATCTTCCGTCTCTTCTTCATCAGGGGTAAAAATTGTACTTGGCATTGAGTACCTGAAAAATAGAAAATTTATTGTTTAAAGCAACGATAATAAATAAATAAGAAAATAAAGGAAAAGTTTGATACAGGCTGCTATAACACACACAAATGGATATACAGAAGCTCCCCAACTTTAGAACATCCGAGTTACGAATATTCACAGATGCGAACAAAAACCTACCCATTATGTACCCATGTATTAAGGTATGTATGACTGTACTGTATTGTATTAATGCATCATTATTACTGTATTAAAATTAATTAATAATGTATATTTTATGTTTTATGTAGCAGTTAAGTGTCTTGCCTAAGTCCTTTTCAGTAATGAATATGTATGTACTGTACAGTACTTTTTTCCAGTAAACAAAACTTATGAACAGACTTCTGGAATCTAGCTCGTTCGTAAATTGGGAAGTGTATATTATTAACATCAGGTTTTACTGTAAATATATATACTGTACATACTTAAACTCCACATACAACAAAAATAAGTTCATATAAGAATGACAGGAAAATTCCTTGCTTGATTTGATTGGGTTATATGCAGATTTTATCTACCATAGTAGCCCAGTCAGTTTAAATACCATATGCAATTATTATACACTATACTGTACCTCCATATTGTATTTTTTCATACATATAATGGACCAACTTACGACCAGTTGGTTAGAACAAACCGAGGTCATAGGTTGACAACTACTTGTATGGGCATATAATTTCCATGTGCCTATGGTAAGAGTTCTGTCATAACTCTTCGATCACAGACATCCTTAAGGTACCGAATGATGAATTTCACAATCCATATTACTTTTACTGTCTCCCTTTTTCCCTTTTGTAATGTCTAATAACTCATATACATGTCTTCTTCCTTTAACCTACAATTCCTTAAATTTATCACTGACCCAACAGTAAAAAAATTCTTCATGAAGACGTGCAAGGAGTAAGGCAACAAAGTATTATAATAATATAATGATCTTAGTTTTATGTGTTACTATTAGTCAACGTGGCTGGGGAATCAAGGCTGGATGCCCTTCCTATCGCCCCACATTGTACTTGATCGTGGGTATGTCCACTCACGAATTGAGCAATTAAACCAATCAGCTACTGTGGTACCTAAGTATTTTTATAATATACTGTATAAACTTCAGGTGGACGCCGTGGCTGGGTTGGTGGTGTGAACGACTTTGATTCGTCAGGTCATCGGTTTAAGACCTGTCACAGTCTTAGGTTAGAAAGAGTATTCACTCAGGGAAACAGTTGCACTGCCAAAACCTATGTCCTTTGAAAGAAGGCACTGTCCTAGCCCTTAATTAAAAAGGGAGTCTGCGACATAAAACCGGATTACTGTCTAAACTTGCCTTTGGAACATCAGATAGTGCCACCCACTTATATCTGAATATTTCACTAAGAACAGTTGAAAGAGTATGCACAAAAATGTACAATAATTACAAATGTAAATATACATTAAACATACTGCTTTTTCCAATAAGAATCTGCTTCATCTTGCCAACCATGAGGAGGAGTTTCCAGCCAACTATTATAATACCGTACAATGTTTGTGTGATTCAGTTTGGCCAAAGCTCTTACCTCACGCTTCACTCTCTCAGCAGATGCTTCCCTGAAATCATTAACTTGTTAGAGCATCTTATGCAGCATAACCAAAATTAATGTTATAAAATAAGTAACTAATGTACACTGACAAGAAAATACAAAAAAGATGTCAAGTTGTCCAAAAATGATATAAAATGCAGACAAGTCATTTAATTTTTTTTTTTTAACTGTATGTACCATACTTCAAATATTACTCTATATGAGTGCAGTAACAATCACACCTAAAAACTTTTAGCAGCTAACTCTTCCCCTGTACCTGCTACCTAAGATGATAAAATAAGCAACAAGAAGTTATGATGACCAAGAGCAAATTGCAGGAAGCACAGAGTGTAACTTAAGTTTTCTCCAAAAGAAACTGTACATATAGATAAATTCTCTAAGTAAACACTTTACATTTTAAATTTAAAAGGTAAAACAAACAAGGAAAGAAAAAATAAAGTTTTGGAAACATCATTTTTGTCCCCTTTATGCAGTTTGATTCATTGCTTCCCACAAAAGCCAAAGAACTGTCCATAAGCTATCAGAGGTATAATGGTACAGTTATAAAGATATACTTTATACCATACACAAGGGCTCTGAGAGTATGTGCATAAATCAGCTATGCCAAGCAGAAACTTAGGCTGAGAACAAAACTTTGATAATGCTGTTAACATTCTGAAGTGATTTTAAGAAGATAAAATAATCAGTTATATGGAGAAATAAGCTCATCTCCATTAGCAATACTTGAAACATTGGTTGCTCCATAAATTAAACAAGGCAAGGTGTGACTGTTGGCAAAGAAAATGTAAAAATACTACAGGAGACTCACAACCAAATCCTAATGAAGCAGACCACATCCAAATGAAGCAAAATGAGGCCATTAGCATTACCTCACCCTGTAGCCTATCCATTATCTCTGACATCACTATTACTTCCTCCCTGACCTACTCTTTTATATATATATATATATATATATATATATATATATATATATATATATATATATATATATATATATATATATATATATATATATATATATATATATATATATATATATATATATATATATATATATAAAATTTCCACTGGTTCTTTAAGTAGCATAATTTATTATTTTTGGAACTGCATTAATTTCTTTTGGATAATTTATTATCAACTGAACTGTTACTGAAAAACCATTGTATTTCCAAACAATTCTTGACTACTTACTTCGCAGGAAGAGTAATTCTTTTAACTGCATATTCATTCTCGTCTAGTTTATTAAAAACTTGGAAAACAACACCAAATCCTCCTCGTCCCAAGCACTGAATTGGCTTGAAGTCTGATTGGTATCTGTAAATAATACAAACCAAAAGAATTTGCTTATGATCTGTTACTAGGTTTACAATTTACTGCTATGTATATATGCCAAAATTTATTAAATAGGATATCCTTTCATACACTTGATAAAAAACATTAGTTTTTTACGATGCAAAGCTAAAAGCAACTCATACAGCTTGTTAAACAAGTCATTTTAGGTGCTTGTCCATACAAACAGGCATAAATAGAGACACTATCTCTGGTAAAACCTGAAATGAATTGACGTAGATTTACTGTCTAATTGGGGCACAATTCGTCATATCATGTGAAATTTCATATAACTCTCAAACAGGAGGAGCAAAGCTTAGACAGAAACAAAATTTTTCTATTGTTGAATGTTTGAAAAAAGATAATTTTGGATCAAATATTAAATAAAATTCACTATATTACTACATAAATTATGGCAATTATTACTGCTTTGTAATATATATTATTTATATTCCAAATTGATCATCTGCTAATTAAGTTAGAGAATATTCCTGTCCAGCCATTAACAATTATGTTTATGATATTAGATATGTGCAAATGCAACTTGTATAAATGACGGTATATTAGCTGAGATGCTAGATCATTCACACATTACAAAAATGTGGTAAAGAAGGAATTTGCTACTTACTTCAAAACTTCTTCCTTAGAATAATTCTATTCTTCTTCCACTCCCTCATCCATCCTCACTGTCACTACATTTCACACAATCCTCAGAGTTCCCCGGCACTAGAAAACATTCTCATAACTGAGCTCCCTTTCAGAACATCTCTCCCCTCCTCTCTTCTCCCACCTTTCAGTCACCATATTTCTTACATCAGACAGTTATCAGACATTCACATCCAATACTCCTCCATAAACAATCTTGACCACCACTACACAATCCATTAAATTCTTTCAGCTACTCTACCAAAATCCATTCTGACACGTTAATACTTAAGCATATCTTTCTTTTTAAACGCAGTACTAGCAATCACCAACTTGTGGTGACCGTGGCAAAGTGGTAATGCATGTGACTCTAAGTCATCAGGTCGAAGGATTGTGGCTCACCACAATCTGAGGTTAGAAAGGACATTCACTCAGGATAATGATCACACCTGCCAAAACCAAAGCCCTTCGCAAGAAGGCACCATCCTAGCCCTAAGTAGAAAAGGGAGTCTGTGACATAAACCAATTACATTAGCAATCACCAACTCTCTCTCTAAGTATGAATCTTTTATTATTTTCTCAAAGCTTTCAATAGTTAAGGACACACTATTCTTTGCAATTGCACTATTCACTGGCTCATCTCCTACTCTAGCATTCAAATCACTCTACAAAAGGGCAATCATATTCATTCTCAACCAACTATACAATATTTGAAATCGTTCCATAATGCTTCTTCTCCCTTACTTATTTCACTACCTGGACCATACGTGCTAACAAACATCCACACCTGACATCTCAATATTACATTTACAGACTAAATCCATGATGACACTTTCTTCAACTCAATCACACTTACATATTTCCTAACTCAGCAACGGTGTTCATTTAGAGACCCAATTACTAGGGTTCTATAAGGAGTTTTCTAATCAGAGCTACTTCATAAGGCTCGACTCTCTGCAGGTGGAAAATTATGAAGAAGGAATTCCAGTTCCTTTTCTGACCCATTTTATATTAAACCATCAGTGCTATAAATGAAAATGTTACAACCTCTCAATTGTGCATTTTTCTTCAATGTGAAAGAAGGATAACCTATGGAATTGCAAGCATTTGTGCGTTCACTTACAAGGAAGCCTTTCACGTGACATAGGTTTACCATTTCTCTTAGGATGAATAGTTACCAAATACGAAAACGATAAAATTTTGCCAATACAAAAAGACAAGGGAAATACAGTATTGTATTCATAGTCTCCAAATTATAAAGAGCAAGCTAACCTGGATGTGAACTGTGGTGCTTCGGATTTTTGAGAACCATCTTCACTGCTGAGGTTTGCTGAAGTCGGTAGTTCTTGAGAGGCACCATCAGGCGGAACAACAGCAGACAAATGACGGAGATGCATGCCAATTCTTTGCAAAAATGCAAGAATCTAAAAATACATATAAATGATATGTTATTGAAATACACATGGGATTATAAGATAATGTTCAAATTTCATATTATGCAAATGTGTGAAAGCGCATTCTTACTCAACTGTCAGGACAATAGCAATATACCCATTATAGTAGAAGCTGAATGATGCCAAAGTCAATAATAACTTTGAAATTCAATGGAGCAAAGGTATTTAAAATGAATCAGATGGAAAACCTGAAAAAATTATTCAAACTCTCTTTGGCAGACATGAAAATGATATGCACATTAAGCTATAATCTCTACAAAACTACAGTACAGATCTTTTAAAGAAGAGGGTATTGGTAGCTTACACTCTTTCCCCAATAAAGATCTCCCAATAATAAGTTACTTTACAGTTTTTCGCTGATCACCCATGTTGTTCAGTGATATAATGAACAAGTATCTCCTCTCATATCTATAAAGACAATTGTGATTGTGAGTGATCGGTTTTACGTCACAAACTCCCTTTTCTACTAAGGATCAGAGCGGTACCTTCTTGTGAAGGTCTTGGCTTTTAGAAAATGTAACCAACACCTTGAGTTAATGCCCTTTCTAACTTCAGATCACAGCAGGCTGCAAACCCACTACCTGAAGAATCAAAGTCGTCAGGTTACCATTCGGCCATTGTGGCCACATATAAATACAGATAATTATTACCTGTATTATAAAAGACAACTTACTGTGGGATTATTCTCGGTGACTTGCTGCAAAATAGTGATTATGGAGTTAATTACTTCGCTGGTAAGATGGTGTATCGTACGAATGAAGATCCACCTCAAGACTAAATAGCACATAATCATATACAACAAAGTGCCAAATATTAACATAATCCACGAGTCAGGCCTGCAAGAATTTGAGTAAAATGAACAATTATTAACCACAGGGTTAAGTTATCTATACAAAGATCTATATGTGATATATTATTCACACATATAATACTGTTAGTTTGTACACCGTTTTGTATCACTATTAAGCTCTTTTACGGGAGTGGACACAGGTTGGAACTGGGGAATTAAGGCTGGAAGCCCTTCCTAACACCATATAGTGGGGTTGATTGTGATGTGTCACATCCTGAGTAGTGATCTCACCACCACTCTAGTGCTTTTTGAAAAAGAAAAAAAAAAAAAGATAAATGCATATGCCAAAAGTCTGATGAAAAGATAGAATGTGATTTCACGAAAATATTAAGGTGCTGCAGGATATGATTTATTTTTCCTTACCAAGTTTGGAGGAAGATATTGACAACATGTAAAACTATGTAATCCTTGGCAGATTCATCTTCTGCAGCAGGGAGCTTCCAAGGACCACTAAAGTTAAAGGGACTGCCGATGTCTTCAGCATAAAAATAGTAGCCATTATCTGAAATACGAACATAAGTTGTGATACATGAGGTAATTTAACATCTATATCTTATACTAAATGAGTTCACTGTACAACTATGTTAATGGGAAATTTAGGTATCTTGACACCTTTCCCAGTATTTTTCATGTAACTGTGAACTCCTTGCCAAATCATCCAAAGTTATTTGAGAAAGAGCTGAAAAAATGAGAATGTGAAAACTTTCGATAAAGGTCAGGTTAAATTCACTTTACCTGATAACAAGTACTTTCAATTACTCTTTTCATCTTAATTACAACACTATACAGTATTTACTTCATCTCTACATAGCTCTGAAAGAGTGTGCAGGTGTTGACAAACAAATCTACCCTATTTATAAATTATATTCACGTAATTGGCATAAAGCCTTGGGTAACATATAAAGAGCCTTGGTAAGATATATAAGATTTCTCAAAATGCCTACTTAAACCAAGCTCAGTAATTATTAAAATAAATTACCAGTACTTAACTATTGAAATTACTGAAATTACCTGAAAGACTCGGCTTACAAATCATGATTATCTCACTAATGTTGTCAAGAATTCTGCAATAAACTTTAGCAAATCACATGAAACAGATGAATAGGAAGTTAAATGACTACTGCCTTTTTTACTGGATAATTATGAGAGATTCAAACTTTGCTAGATGAAATACAAAGCTGTCAAGAAAATACTAAATATAATACATTATTTCAAAGCTCCTTTTACAAAGTACTTATGAGCAGCTTAGGTGGGAAATCTACCTCAATGTAATTCATCACGTCTATTCATTATGGCACTATACCTCTGTCACCCAATCCAAGCATAATATCCAGTAATATCAGAGCTGTTGTAAGGCATTGACCAGCTATGGTAGAAGGAAAAATAAGAACGCTATTTTTTCAAATGGAACATAAAAGACAACAGTTTTTTTTTAGTGATCTTCCATTCTTACGAGTAAATACAAATAAATATAAATAAAATATAAATAAACAGGGTAGCTTTCACAATGATGCAAAGAAACAGTTTCATTTAAGGATAAAAATTCATTCATCTTAGGGTATAACAGAGCAAATTATGCGACACTTCAATGACCTGTTGTTAAGAGGAGAAAGGGCTAAGGAAATATCAAATAACTCATTTGTATGCCATAAGTCTATGCAAAGAGTGCAGTCCCATTTTGACTGCAGACATCATCTCCCATCTGCCTCCACCATTATGGTAAATTTTTTTTTCTCACGATTATATTTCTCTTTGTATGCCAAGTTTTCAAGTGTGCAAAGCGGCGTTCTGTGTGGAATATATTGCAATATTCACTCGTTGAGAGCTGTGTGGAAGAGCTCGGGAGAAGCACTGGCCTTGTTTAGGGACTTGGAATTGTTTGGACAAACAGCTCAGGAAAAAAAAAAAATAACAACCACTATTTAAAAACATATGACAGTAGCTTCTTAGATAGATAAAAGGTAACAAAGTACATTACCAAATGGATATTCAATCTGATGAGAGATAACAACGGCTGTGATTTCTTCCCTGCCATCATAATTAGTGAGTTGACGATAATCTCGATCGTTGAAATTGACAACAGGGGTTCGCGATGGTGCGGTCGCAAGGTAAGGTCGCCAGTAGACACGTGGGAAAGATAAAGAATTTGAATTTCCACCTGCAAAAAATGTAGAGTTCTTTAGGGGATATTTATCTCGTATATTATTTCTTTTTGGTATTATATTTTACCTATAACACGTATGACTACAGATGACAGCTAGTGCTCTGGTATTGGCATTAGTTATCTATAAGCAAATATAACAATCCATCCAACAAGGCCAAACCTGCGGTGAATATACACACTGTCCTGAAAGTGATAATCGGATGTAGAAGTAACATAATAACTAACATTTTGGCTACAATGTTATGATCATAACAGTTTGGTGATTGTGACATCATCATGTAAAAGAACAAAATTGAACACTGAATAAGAAAAATGAAAAAAAAAAAGAGGCATAAAAGTTGAAGGAAATGACATGTGCTGTTAAATGAGATACCAAAAATAGTTAATCTGTAAGCTAGGTGACATATTTTCATGTATATATCCCCCTGGCAGAGGTATTTACTTTGAGTACAGAAGAGGATGGAAGCTCTTATAAAAGATATAGTAGAATACTGTATAAGAAACTCATTTAATAATAATATCTGGATTCCACAGAATATGACAGAACCTACGAAGGTACAGACTGTATCAAGCTGAGCCAAAAGAAAAAGTAGCTAGAGGATAGTAATCACCAACTTCTCAGGTGTGAAAGAGGACACAGAGATCTATTGCATACACATTCAGCAATGAAAATGGAGCATTTAAAAGACCCTATTCCTAAAAGTACTGCTCTTGGTATTGAACAGAGGATATGGCAGGGAAGAAACAGAGTTCCTGCTGAGTATGTAAATATTTATTAAACCTCACCACGAGGGCCCTGATTATAAGAGCTTTATGCCTCGGTCTGTAACGAACAAACCAACAAATAAACAATCATTTGTTTCCATTTTTTACAATGGATATTCTTTCATAAAATTAAGAGTACACTTATAAGTAGACACTTACAGTGAACAGATATATAGCTTTCCTAGAAAATGAAGATTACCTTGAATTGACAGATGTGTATGAAAATTATCAGTTTACAAGTAATAATCAGATAACTGAGAAAAGATTATACATCACAGTAATAGAATAACAAAAACAAAAATAATAATAATAATAATAATTATTGACAGTAAATAATAATGACTCAGGTTAGCAAAAAAGATACATACACATGCAAGTGAAAACTTGCATACTTATGGGATTAATTTCAATGGAATATACATATGTACGAACACTTATATGTAGCCAATGAATAAGCAGGTAACTGAGTAAAGTGTAATCATACAGTATTCTTGATTATGATATCAAAATAATAATAATAATAGATAGTCTTAATAATAATAATAATAATAATAATAATAATAATAATAATAATAATAATAATAATAACAATAATAATTATAATATTAACAAGAACAACAATAATAGTAATACTGAAAATATTGATGATGGTAACAGTGATAATAATGATACTAGAGTAGAAGTAAAAATTATGAACAATACTGATGACCAATTATTCAGTAGAAAAGCAAGCTACAATACAATTTCACTGCATATGAGCTGAGTACTTAAGACCACATAACTCACCTTCATCATAAAGACCAGAAGTAAAAAATTTGTATGCTGTTTTAACCTTCTTCTGCATTCCTTCACTCTGCTGGATATAAAGCTGCTTCTGATGAGCTCCTATGTATAAAGCAGCTTCCTGCTGTTCACTTCTTCCCTATAATATAGAAGACCATCAATATCCCACCAACAGCTACTCTCCTATAAACAAAGACGAGATATATAGCAACTAATGTCAAACCTTTTGACATGTGAAATTTTTCAATCTCAGGAGATGTAAAATCTAATTTTAATTTATATTTGAGTTTCATGCAATACCTTAAACTCAAAGACTATATACTTATATGTATACTGAAATATATGGTGATTGTATATACAAAATGAAATATTGTTTATGAAAAGTAATCAAAGCAATACATTACAGACAACTACTTTCACATACAAATAATAAGAACATAACTTATAACCATGTGCAAGCAGTACTTTGCAGTTTTCAAACAAAAAGAGCTGGAAAAATAAGGCAAATATTTGTAAGTTTTTTAGTTCCTCTTCCATGACCAAATACTTGGTTAAAAGCACAAGGCCATTCATTACTCAAACATCAATGCCAAAAGCAAGTAAACAATTGACACCACAGAAAAGAAAAGATACAGGTGATATCAAACAACAAATCAGAAAACCTACTGACGAAGTGCAATAAAACAAAGTGGAATATAAAAAAGGCATGCAATAGTCTACAAAGCAATATATCAGCACATCTTAATCAAAGACTATCTTAATGGTGGGGTAAACAATGTTTAACTTGTTTCGAATAGATGAAGGAGGCAAACCAACAGCCAAAGAACTACAAAAAAATTAAAATCTGGTACTTAAAATACTAGACAAGACCAAGAAAAATGGAAATCACTTGCATAAAGATGGAAAAACTGAATACCCAAACTATAATGACATACATTAAGAAACCAATGCACTATCCAACTGGTAAATAGAAACTATAGAGAAAGCTGCCTTTGTCCTCCAAAACTGGTAAAAAGAGTACCACTGGCAAAGACAAAGGGCACTCTCCTTAAGACCCTCGAGTCTCAACAGGAGGATTTCAGAGGCATTAACATCGGACTGACTACCTTACACAATGAAACTACTGACTTTAGTAATTATAACTACCATAGTTAAGCTTACCTGAGTTCTGTAATCTGCATTAGGAGAGTCACTATCAGGTATCAAGGCAGGAATGTTCTTGGTACTAAATAGATTTACTTGCTCCAGGAAACCATCTGTGAATTTCCAAGCATTTGCTACTGGCGATGACAACTGGAAAAACAGTACCAAAATACTTGAATAGAAAGAAATAAAGTCAAACGAACAACCATATAAATATTGTCAAAAGATATAGTGCTAAAATTATTAAGTTATTGACTATACTCTCCATACCGTTTGTGCGAGTAATGTGGAACATGCATGGGGGCTGATGATCTCTCTTTTTTTCTACTTTATCGGTGAAACTAAACTGTTTCAACACTTGTTGAAGGTTATTAGGGAAGAAAGAGAAATAAGTGTTTTACAGAGAAATATGTTCCATTTTCTCAATAATAACATATTTTAGTGTTGCTTATCTCACAAAAAATGACGAAATATAATAGTCATCTATTTCATAAGTATCAGTGGTGATATTGGAAGGAAATGAAATCTAATGTATATTTAAATATAAAGGAATTAAAAACTAATACATCTAAATGATTTACAGTCAATAATGGGAGTTAAGTAATGAATAAATTTTTATACAAGAAACTGTAATATTTGTAGACCACTGGGTCAGTGGTCAGAAAGCCCACGATTGAGCCCACTGCTGGGAGCTAAGAAGGGTGCCCAGCCTCATTTTCCCAGCCACACCCTGTCTAAGAACTAATAGTGACATAAAACGAGGATTACTAAAAACTGTTTATCTAGAAATACTATGAAGCACTCAGAGATGATAACCTTTTGCTGCCAGAGCAGATCGCCTTTTAAGTTTATCCCCATGACGACCCCTTCGGGTACGATGAAATGAACTGTGGGCAATTCGTCTTTCGGAATGCCCGATTTTCTCACAGAATCACAACCTCCGCCTATGACGTTTATGTCGTGCTGACCTACGCTGAAGTTCCATCTAAAATGAAAAAGGAAAGAACTTTTTTCTTTGATGCCATATATTTTCAAGCTTTAGGAAGGTAATATGAAGCTCTTAAAAAAAAAAAAATCCAAATTGTAATTTACCTTTGAAGGAGGTCAGCCAATGCCAGGATTTTATATTCATAAACAATATAAAAAATCATGTGCAATATAGAAAAAATTTATAACATTAAAAGATATTATATATATATATATATATATATATATATATATATATATATATATATATATATATATATATATATATATATATATATATATATATATATATATATATATATATATATATATATATATATATATATATATATATATATATATATATATATATATATATATATATATGTGTGTGTGTGTGTGTGTGTATACTCCTAAGATACGTATAGCATCATATTTTATTCAAAATTTAAACAAAAAAGAGAAAAAACAATGAATAGTAATTACATGGGTACAGGCTTCTTAAATAAAATTAGTAAAATTTGCAGTGTCTTGTATTAAAGAATTCAGTATCAATTTTTGCTATATTCACGAGTAAATATGCTTTGAGGAAGGAAAAACAGCCTATCAGGAGTTTCTCAGTGGAGGCGGCTCTGCTACACATAACATGGGATTAAGTTGCTTTCTAAAGAAACAGAAATAAAGAGTTCCAGACACACTTTCAAAGTGGTGATCTGTTTAATCTGCTCTAAATTTACTAATTTTACATTTACTATTATATACAGTATTTATAGGTGATTACTGTTACTTTTTTCCTTCTCTTAAGGTTTCTTCTTGTTAACAAGAACGACTTATGTAGTACCTTTCAGCAAAATGTTCCTCTAGACCCTATGTGTATTACTGTAACAAATGTACTCTTGGATTTTACTTTGTAATGAATGCCATTACAGTAATTGTTAAGGAAATAACCCTGGTGTTATTAAAAAAAAAAATATATATATATCAAAAGAAGCTAATCACATTCAAAAGGGGCTCTATTTTTATTCCTTAAAGTCTCCTTTCATTCTCTTTAGGCTTTACGTTTGTAAAATTCTTGTCAGAAAGCAAGAAGACAAATAGAAAAACAGTGCTTTGAGGAATGAAATGTGTAGTTTTTCTGAGTCTCCATGGAGCTCCCCAACAACCTCTATCCTTCCCCTTTATTTAATGCTTGGAAATCTTAGTCTCTTGAGATGGGCTGGCAATGACAGGTTTCAATGATGGATGGAAAAGGATATTTTTTATAATCTTTTACAGAGTGAGGCCCTAAACTGCCATCACCTGTAGAGCCAGTAACAAGGTTTAACGATTACTTCTGACCCTTTTTAGAAAGTGACTCAATTCTGGACAAACTGTGTATGGTCCGGAGAGACACTTGACAGACTGCAAGAGGACCAAGCAATACACACTACTTCTTTCTCGAAGTGCCTTCCAGATATTTTTATAAAGAAGCTGAGCTACGAAGCATCAGCTTAAGCTAACACAGGGAGCTGATGTGTGGCTAACTTGAGTGAAACTATGAAAGCTGGTAAAACTGCTCAAGTATTACAAGACGCTCACCTTTCCTCACCAGACTTAGGGTCCAACGCTCTCACGGTCTGGCTTATGCGTTTCACAACCAACGTATGCGAAGGTTTCACAGCCGTCTGATCTCTCTTACAGCCAGATGATTGGCAGACATAAATTAATTTTCCACTGTGCAGAGCCAAGCCCCACACCTCTGTTGATTTTCCACCTGTAAGGGGTATTACAAATTATAAATTCAAAGTCATAATATTATATCTAGTATAAAAACTGCATGATGGCTGAATTTGAAAAAACACATTTTTCATGGCGCCATAACTTACGGAACCTAACAAAGCGCTTTTAAAAGGAAAATACAAGAGGGAGGAACATTCCATGATACCTGCTAAGCTCATCCTTCCATTTACCTGTTTTATGGCAAGAACAATACTACCCTATCTCGTTTTGCTGGCCCTTACGACAAGCAGGAAATACGAAAGAAGTCATCATTCTCTACCATTACCAGGGTTTAAATATGCATATACTGTACAGTAATTAATATAGATACTTAATTACTTGTGCTCCTTCATCACCGGGGTTTAAGAATACATACAATTAATACAGATACTTAATCACCTGTAAATATAGTATCGGAGTTGAATTTGTAGGACGAATGTAAAAGAGCTTCAACACTGATTGGCAGGGCTTCTACAGCATCACCATCAAACCGATATATTCCCCCATCCAAGGACGGTATCAGCCTAACCCACTCACCTCTGGAGGTTACCTCAAGCTGATATGATAAAGAATGTAAAGCAATGAAAAGGAACTATTACACAAGATCATCATCACAACTAAAGCAACAACCATCTGTGTTTTCTGGTAAAAATATTTTTGATATCAGAAAAAACTCTAAAAAGGACGAAACAAACTAATGACAATTTCTTATTTGTTTACGTTTAGTTAATATACAGGGTTCAAATCATTACTTTTCTAGTTTCTAAAACAAAATACTGTATATATATCCGATGTGATATGAGAGGTCAATATATGTTATTTAAGTACCTAAAAATAGCACACAAACTATTCCTGATATTAATAAAACACACACAGGTAGCAAGTTGAAAGCTAAAAAAAAGCCCTAATGTAGAGTATTTTTTATTTATAAATAATTTAAATTATGAAAAAGCAAATATATTACTACCTTTGACATTGAAGATGTGAGCATTTCCTTATTTTTGCCACCTGTTCGATGAGACCATATAACAGACCCTGTTAACAGGTCTAAGCTGGTCACACTTCCATCCAAGGTACTGATAATCACAGCTGGTCTGAAAAGATTAACATAAAAGACCATAAATATACTACTACTACTACTACTACTACTACTTCTACTACTAATAAGACCCTATTAAAATATGTAAATTATGAAAAACTTACAAAAAAAAAAAATAAAATAAAATCACAGCTAAAGAAATAAAAGAATACTAAAAAACTATTAAAGAGAGAGAGAGAGAGAGAGAGAGAGAGAGAGGAGAGAGAGAGAGAGAGAGAGAGAGAGAGAGAGAGAGAGAGAGAGAGAGAGAAATTTTCGATAAATTCCTGAGCACCTAATCATAAAATGACAATGCATGTAATAGGTAAAGGTAAAGGTCGCCAGGTTTCAGTTCCGATATCCATCTAAGATGCTCCTCAGAACGTCAGCCGGGGCAAGCCCCAACCCCCCACTGTGGTGCCCAGCCACAGCAGTAAACAGCTTAAATTCTCGGTATTGGACGGGGACCGATCTGCCGACTTCATGATTACGAAGCCGGCGCATTACCACTGTACTAGCCAGAGGCTACAATGGAATACTCTATTCATAACCTTGAGGTTAGGGTGGGGATACTTTAAGGCATCTTGAAGGTCAAATTCGTCCCAAACACATAAATTTTTTTTTTTTAAACATACATTCAACTTGCAAAGGGAGAAGTTTGTAACTAAAATTTTACCATAGTTTATTCTTGGTTACATATTGGCATAGTTATTCATTGACTCAACCTATCTACGAGGTCAAAAATGGTGAATAACTCACCTAGACTGCTGTTGAGTATCACTAGTATCCTCCTGACAGTGGGGAAGTTCAGGATATTCATGGAATGAATCAAAAACATCATCATCATCATCATCACCCCCCATAAGGGCAGGTTCGAAATAATCCTCCTCCTCGACGAATAATTCCTCACCATACGGATATAACTCATCATCCAATGGCTCATTAAATTCATCCTCACTATCATCTAATACCTCATCATAGAGGTGCAAATGCTCAACAGAATTACCATTTTCATTTTCTAAGGCAAATCTCTGTTGGTCTTCACCATCATCTGACCCGTCCAAAACCACAAAGCCTAAAGCACTATAATCTAAGACCAACAGTAACAGTGACGACAAATATAATAGTGATAAGAACCATCTCGGTGCATAAAACCGGGCTAAATGGGCCATTTTCCATGTCTTTTCATCATCAGAAATATAAAAAATATATAGTATCTTCAGAATTACTGCACCATAATTGTTATTCGTGGACAGAAAAGTATGGACAAGACGATTGATGCCACTGACAGGCTGGAAAGTCTACTTGGGTGTATCACTGCACCATTATCCTTATTCGAAGACAGAAATGCATGGAAAAGACTATTAATTCCACTGACAGGCTGAAAAGCCTACCTAGGAATGGAAGTATTAAAATACAACCATGGTTAAACCCACTTTCTTTGAATAAGGTTGTAATTGGTTGCAATTATAATTTGCTATTTTTTACCCATATTTCCATTTCCATAACCGAAACAGGGAAATTCTTATCCCTATATCCAATTCCATTACAGTAAAATAACGTTGAATTGAAGCTCCAAGTACGTCAGGATTGACGTGTTCCATTAGACGCGACATTCATAGAATTCTTGCATCATCGTAACAATATTGTCTAAAAATAAATTAAAAATAAAAATTCAACTAAATTACACTGTCTGATACACTGCTTGATGCACTGCTAAACTACACTGAAAAATATCAGTTTTTTTTTTTTTTTTTTTTAAGTTAATATAATAATCACACCATTGCAGTATTCGTAAGTCCCAAGTGTTTATTTACACTTTTAGACAGGTGTGAGCTGACGTGTTCTTCCCCCCCCCCTCCTACACGATCTGTATAAATATTAAAATCACCCCATATCAGGGTTACCAGACATGTGAGCGTAAATAAGTAAAGCTTACTATATAAAAAAAAGAAATTTCTGGATATATATATATATATATATATATATATATATATATATATATATATATATATATATATATATATATATATATATATATATATATATATATATATATATATATATATATATATATATATATATATATATATATATATATATATATATATATATATATATATATATATATAGGGCTGTCCTTTTTATAAAAATGGACAGGTTGTCCTCAAAAACACAAACCTAGCAACCCTGCTACGCATACAACAAATGAGTCAACCTAACACTATATATTTCATTGTACTATAAAATGCTTGGATAAATATACTAAATATATCCAGCACCTCAAATATTTTTTTTTCTAATAAAGCAAAACATGGCCAGTCTTGTTTCATAGTCAGACAAGTGTTTGTATATATATATATATATATATATATATATATATATATATATATATATATATATATATATATATATATATATATATATATATATATATATATATATATATATATATATATATATATATATATATATATATATATATATATATATATATATATATATATATATATATATATATATATATATATATATATATATATATATATATATATATATATATATATATATATATATATACGGTAGGAAAAAGCTCATTAAAGAAAACAACGAAAATATATTTGAAGTACTTATTAATTTCGTGACCTTATCTGGCCACCTTTTCAAAATATAAAGGCAAGATATACAGCTGTGTCTCTTGGCTTTGTAGTTTGAGGTGGCCAGATAAGGTCACGAAATTAATAAGTACTTCAAATATATTTTCGTTGTTTTCTTTAAAGGGCTTTTTCCTACTATTTTAGACTGTATGTTAACAGTTCAGTGATATATATATATATATATATATATATATATATATATATATATATATATATATATATATATATATATATATATATATATATATATATATATATATATATATATATATATATATATATATATATATATATATATATATATATATATATATATATATATATATATATATATATATATATATATATATATATATATATATATATATATTATATATATATATAAATATATATATATATATATATATATATATATATATATATATATATATATATATATATATATATATATATATATATATATATATATACATATATATATATATATATATATATATATATATATATATATATATATATATATATATATATATATATATATATATCATTTTGACACCAAGACAGGCCAAAAAAAAAAAAAAAATCTACTCTCGTCGGGACTGGGCACAAAGAAAATATAGAGGAAAAACGGAGATGGGGAGTACTATGGCTTGTCAGATGTGAGGGGATAATAAGACATATGTAACGGATATCCAAGGATATTCGGTATTGATGTAGGCATAGAAAGAGAACAGTAACTGAAGGAAGACTTAAGAACAGTCCTGGACAGTCATATTCAAGTCCACAAGACCCTTCAGCTGTAGTATCGCAACAGATGGTTGTTGCCACGGGCCAACTTACTACATGGTAAGTATTACGTGCGATTTGTTCGTGATTTATGTGGGCAATTGAGAGAGAGAGAGAGAGAGAGAGAGAGAGAGAGAGAGAGAGAGAGAGAGAGAGAGAGAGAGAGAGAGAGAGAGAGAGAGAGAGCAAACAAACAAACATTTATTTCCATTTCTAAATTGGGTATTCTTTTACAAAACTCAAGAACACACTAATAAGTAGACACGTGACTGAGCAAACATGCAAGAGGGTAATACATACAGTAGATAGATAGATAGATAGATATAGATAGATAGATAGATAGATAGATATATAAATAGGTAGATAGATAGATACATAGATAGATAAATAGATAGATAGTTCTCCAATTACACCGCTTTACCATTATTTTATTTCAGTCATATTGTTCTCATATGACAAGTCACAATACTCCCCAGCTCTGTTTCTCTTTGTTTTCTTCATGCCCAGGCCCGATGAGGATAGATTTTTTTTTTTTTTTTGGCCCGTCCTGGTGTCACATAAAAAAAATTCACGAATTGAAAAAAATAACACATCTCTTATCATCCCTTTACATCTGACAAATCACAGCACTCCCCATCTGTTTCTCTTCACTTTATATATTCTTCGTACCCAGGCCCGATGAGGGATGTTTTATTTTATTATTTTTTTTGGCCCGTCTTGGTGTCACAATCATAAAAAATATGTAGACTGGCCTTGGTGATACCTTTAGACACCTTGCCATAGAGAGCCACCCGTCGTCCTAAGCATAGATGAAAAGAGATAGTTAGTACCAGGATGGGTATCAGACCATGAAACATTGGCTCAAAACCAAGCTTGTCTCCATGGAGCTAGAGAGTAATAACTGCTCCATGTAACATATGGAAAGAGTTGCCGATATAGAAGAAGAAGAAGAAGAAGAAGAAGAAGAAGAAGAAGAAGGTGGCGAATACTGGAATATCCTTTCCTATTATCGTATCGTATCATATAATGGAATATTTTGTCAATGTCATTTTTAATAACTTAGGAACTGGAAGTCTGCAGATACCGCTCTAAAATAATTGTGTAATATTAAGAAGTAGATGAAAAAGAATAAGAAATATGATACATTAACTATTAAATTTAATAACTTGTGATGATATGACTGCTCCAATTCTCACGCGCCGAGAGAGAAAATATTGGAAGTTTTTCAATAATTCACGAGTTTTTTTTGCATGTCAGTGGCTACCCTAATCATAATTAAGAGTCGAATCATTATTAAATCCTTTTGATCATTGGATAATCTTAAGTTCGATTGTGCCCTTATAAGATATACGGCTGATAAAATGCATCGATCGAAAGTAAATGAAATTTCAAGACAAAAGACTTGACACAGTTCAGCAATTTGGGCTTAACTTCCGACATAATTCCCAGTGTGTGCCGGGAGCCATGGACGGTTGGGTGAAAATTTTTAATTTCTTGCTCTGCCTACAGATCTCATTTGCTCTCCAAGGTTTGTTATTTACAGCCCCGTCACGGTCTGTGGCTAGCAAGGGCATGCACTCAGGGTAACGATTACATCTGCCAAAACAAGTCCTTCGCAAGAAGGCAACCGTCCTAGCCCTTGGTAGAAAAGGGAGTCCGCGACGAAAACCGGAACACACTTGTATTTAAAAAAAAAAAAAAAAAAAGCCTTAGCATAACCGGTAGAGTGCTCGACTCTGGAGGTGATTCGATTCCACTACTTTGAGCCATTTGTGTCCACCCCCCAAATGGGGACTACATTACTAATAATGACATATAAAATGTAAAAAAATGCATATTTATGCAAATTAGTTTAAAAGAACAATAAATGACATAGTTATATAATAATGTATGAGCTTTCTTTAAAAAAAATTATTTAGTCACGGGATAAGTAAGCCAGTCAACTTGATGCAGGTCCCAAGCCCGGATGGATGGTGAGCTTTAGTGTCGAGAAGGGCATCTGACCATAAAGCTTTCAGCAAAATCTATACAATGGTTTCCAAGAGATTAGTGAGGAAAAAAAAAGACAAAGAAGAGCTGTCAGTACTACTACTACTACTATAATTACTACTACTACTACTACTACTACTACTACTACTACTACTACTACTACTACTAATAATAATAATAATAATAATAATAATAATAATAATAATAATAATAATAATAATAATAATAATAATAATAATAAAATACCATCGAGTTCATGTTCTTAGGTTCCTCACTTCCTGACTTCGTAGCTCTACCACTAAGCTAATGCGAGTCCCCATATACTTGTCTCACTATCCCCTTTAAATATCTTATATTACTGTAGATATCTCTCCCCCCAAAAAAAAAATTATAAATGCAAAAAAAATATATTGATAATAATAATAGGGAATTAACAGCAACACGGAAAAAAGGAAAACAACAACAACAACAACATTTAATTTCTTTGGTCTATATCTAGAGTGCTATTCAACTAAAAGTAAAGAGAGAAAGTGAAATGATATTTTTTCCCTACAGCAAACAAGGGATTCATCACAGAAAAGACACCTGAAGAACTTCAATCCCAGATAAAGCACCTGCATAATAGGTTATGTTGAGCTAGCCTAACCTCCCTTAACCTAACCTAACTTTACCTTACCTAAGTTTAAAATATTAGTTATTACCAATGCCTGCTTTCAACTTCAATCACAAATTAGGCACCTGTCTTTTGTCTCAGTACAGAAGGTCCTAAAAATGATGTCAGGTACCAGTTCTGTGACTGATTCCCCCCCCCCCAAAAAAGAGTAAAGTAATATTGGTACTTTAGAGTCAAGTTACTTCCCATGTAATAACATAAGTAATATATATAGATTGATATCTCCATTATTATGCATACCAGATGATGAAACCATTGTCTTCGGAATCCAGACGGATCCTCTGATGCCAGGAACGACCAAGGAATTCATGCGACACATCTTTCCTGCCAACAGTACAGAATATGTAACCTCTGTCACACTTTGCACAAGGATACAAATTCTCCAGTATAGGGAAATTGTCCCTTTCTTTTCCTACGCTTACTCTGATGCTTATGATAACGCCTTCCTTATGTGTAAGTATGAGGCTATTTTCGTTCTTTTCACACAATTCGCAACATAATGCACTCATAGCAGCGTGGTGAACAACAAAAAGAGGATCCTCAGGTCACAGAGATTCTTCTTCTTCTACTAACATCTTGTGATGCCTAAGAAATTGGTCGGTCTTTGGCTAATATCTTATATCGATTATCATATCTTCCTTTAAACTGTTGTAACATGTTTATAAGTAATTATACCTAATTGTGCAAACGGGAAAATATCTTAAGATCGTTATTCCCCATCTCCTGGCCTGATTTTAGTTCACTGACCCTTAACATATATAAAACTATAAATGCAATTAGCACTGACTACTTTCTCCACTAGTAAATTCTGATTTATCAACTAGCAAGGCAAAAAGAAATCTTACGTCCTTAGGCACTGTGACCTCGAGTCTTAAAACGTTTTTGTATGGCTTTGCAAAACAATGAAAACACCACAAGATGCCTGTTTCTAAGTTTGCACTTGTAAGAATGCTATTATTATTATTATTATTATTATTATTATTATTATTATTATTATTATTATTATTATTTTTATTATTATTATTATTATTATTATTATCCTAAAGTTCAGAATGGCCCCGAATTGGAGTTCTACTACAACGACATCAAGGAGTCTTCTGGTTTGGGACTGAGAGTTGAAGAATCTCTTGGAGGATGGAATCACTATTGCCTCGTCTTTGAACATCCTAAATTCAAGTTAGTTGACCCCAAGAACAATAATCAACCCCGTACATTAAGTTAGATAAGGTTAGAATAGGTTAATAGCTAACCCAAACTAACTTAACCTAACCTTACAATTTATAGGGTTAATTAATGTTCTCTCGGTCGTTAAATTTTACCTGATCCCAAAATTGTATATCTCGGTAAAGATAGCACTAACCTCATTAGAAGAGAAGCAATCTAGACTGTAGATCCGCCATCTTTGTTTTGATCACAAATGTATCTACCACCGAATGAAGAAACTAATAAAGATTGATATCTTGATATAATACTCGGAAAAGTCTACCCAGATCACATGAGGAATCGGGATCTGACTTTTATCAGGTTAGGTCAGGTCAGAATTTGAGCTTGGTCTTTATCAACAAAGCCCAACAAAAGATTACGGACCTCAGCTATAATCGAACTGCAGAATGAGGACGAATAAAAATTGCCAGGTCCCAATTTATCATGAGCTCAGTCTGTCCTTATTCATTGCTTATAGTTTTTCTCTTTGATGCCCAGGGTATACGTTAATGGCATACTGCTAAGAGAGGGTAGATTGAGCGGAACTAATGGAAGAATACCTATCAACGGAAGCTTCATCATTGGACAGGAACAGGACAGGTTTAATGGGGGAACGGACCCTACTCAGACCATTTGTGGTTATGTTGCACAGGTAAGAGACCGTCCCATGAATGATAATAATAATAATAATAATAATAAATTATAATAATAATAATAATAATAATAATAATAATAATAATAATAATAATAATAATAATAATAATAATAATAATACATATAAATGAGCCATTTTCCCCTTATAAAGGGAGAGGCTGAGTCAAGGCAAATGCTCTGACTTTTTGGGAAGAAATATAGTGAAGGGGATTTCCAGTTCCCTCGCTCCACCCTATTTAGTCAACTTATACGACACGCAGAGGAACACGGAGGAAGCATTCATACGGAAAATTTAAGTCCTCTACATATACAAATAAATTGTATAATGAAACAAACACCAACAATCACAGGAAACCATCGAAAAAAGTCCAAATAATTCCATAGCAAATCAATGACATTCTTCTTTAACTTCACATCTGACAAGTCTCAACACTCCTCATCTCTGTTTTTCTTTATATCTTCTTCGTCCCCAGGCCCAATGAGGGCAGATTTTTTTTTTTCCGGCTGATTTGCTATAAGTATTATGTAGCTGATATAGATATATATATATATATATATATATATATATATATATATATATATATATATATATATATATATATATATATATATATATATATATATATATATATATATATATATATGCACATTATTATATGTGAAAATATGAAGCATATATTGCCCCTGGTTGGGATATGAAGCAAGGATATATCAAACATATATTGCTCTTGGTCGGGATTTGAAGCAAGGATATATCACAAGAGTTATAACGAGCTATTGCCATCTGTACCACCAAAGATATAAAGAGAAGAGAGAAATCTCTCAGCTAACTAATTGAGAAAGGGAATGAAAGCACTCGACAGAATGTCTATGATCATTTACTCTCCCTTCCCAGCCACTCATGGCTTGTTTTCCCATTAAGCCAATATCCCTTTTTTTCTAGGCAGCTAAGTTGATCAACTGTACTACAGAATCCATAAGTTAGGATGTGAAATGAGAGTATAATTAACGTAATCACTATGATGTGTTCATTCCCTAGCTCCAGCAATTAGTTGAGTGGTTTTTCTCTCTTACTTGTACCTTCTGTAGCACAGCTGGTAGTGCCTTTGCACACTGATGATGCGTTCTAGGTTCAAATCTCTGCCAGGAGAAAAAAAAATAAACTGTATATATATATATATATATATATATATATATATATATATATATATATATATATATATATATATATATATATATATATATATATATATATATAATGATCATAAAACTTTTTTTTTTATTGTAAGAGTTGGAGAGGGAATTGGGAATATATGACCCCATATAAACACGTGAAGAGGCGCCGAGGAAGAAGATATAGGCATTTATTTTCTCTTGTCTCTCCCCTCCCAGATGAACATATGGAGCACGGCATTAAGAGCTGACACCATTCGGAATTTGGCATCCTGCATTCTCAATCTAAGAGGAAATATTCTCTCTACTGACTTAACAGAATTTGAACTCAATGGAATAACAAATGAAACAGTGCCAGTTAAATCTCTCTGTGTTGGAGATCCTGAATTTGTGATTGTACCTTTGGAAAGATATATCACAGAGGCAAAGGTCTTCTGTAACAGAGTCCATACATCAGTCTTTATTCCTGGAAATGAAAGATTAAATATTCAATTATATAATGACAGTTCTATGTTCAGAACGACGTGCGACAGCAAAAGTTATCGGCGACTTCTTTTGGGAGGCACCGATCAAGCTGAAGAAGGGAGTTGGCTCAATGTAGATACTGGAAATCCACTAACATTTGCTGCGTGGGGACCTGGGGAACCAAACAGCGGACCTCATGACAACTGCGTGGTACTGAGAAATGACATGCCTTTTTGGGGTGATTTAGACTGTGCTGCTCGTCATTGCTTCTCTTGCGAAAGAACACCGCAAAGCCACATATTCCTTCGAGGGCTCTGCAAACCTGTCGAGTTTCAGATAAGATTTTTGATTGATGGTTATGTCAACAATAAACCATACTTTAGAGGATACTATGGCATGGCCATATTCTATATGGGAAACGATAGCTGGATTTTCAAAGACACTATGGCAAACTTGACAATAGCAACGACGAAAATGTTTCACACTGAGGATTACCCAGTTGGACGAAATATCTGGAATGTCATCACACCCTATTGCAACTTCACACCTTCTGATACAATGGCATTGGGTCTGGCTAAGTGTACTCTTGAGGAATTTATGTGCTCAGATGGTTCTTGTGTGGCTCGTGATGTACGATGTAATCTGCGAGAAGACTGCATGGATGGCAGTGATGAAAATAACTGTGGAATTGTGGAATTTACAGGAAGATATGCCAAACATCGACCACCTCCTGGAGCAACGTTTGAAGCACAGTTGTTTATCTTTCCCCACGTCCACCTAGTAAGATTTTCTCAGATTGACGATATCAATCTTGCCTTCTATATGGAATACGAAGTCCTTCTTGCATGGACAGACAGGAATTTAAAGTTTAAGAATCTAAAAGATGAAGAAGCCAAGAATAAACTTTCCGAAACAGAAATTCAATCAATATGGATACCGGAGATTGATTTTTTGAACGTGAATGATGGCCTACTTAAGGATCTCAAGATGGGCGTTTATGCTAGAAAAACTGGAGCACCAGACCCACCCCTATTTAATGACGTGAATATGGGTAAGTATGCGCAAGAGAATTGCTTAGTCTCTAAAGACCCAAGCCTAGCATTAGCAAGCTTAATTCCTTTCCTCCTCAAAAATTAAACTTACTCAACCAAATTTTCCTTTCAATGTCAGTCCTAGATATATACCTTTCTATCTTTATATTGATATACTGACATTCAAATAGTAGCATCTTCCCCAAGGTCATAATATTGTACTTACAGTGCTATAATTTCTACAGATGCAATTTTTCAGCCCAGCAGTGTTCATCTTGTGAAAAAGGCTTATTACTCTGGTAGTTTCTCGTGCAGCTTTAGTTTATTCAAATATCCCTTTGACACTCAAGAGTGCTCGGTTCTCATCAAGTTGGATTCAGCCGATGTCTCTGTCATCACATTCTCGGTTAGCACTAAAGAAATATTGGGTGCAGGTTCATTTTGATGAGACACTCCACATTGCAACTTTTGCACAATGGATCTGACCATTTCCAAGGAAATGTTGGGCACAGGTTTATATTATGGAGACAGTGCACATTGCAACTTTTGCACGATGGATCTGACCATTTCCAAAGAAATGGACACAGGTTTATATTGTGGAGACACTCCACATTGCAACTTTTGGACTATGGATCTGACCATTTCCAAAGAAATGTTGGGTACAGGTTTATATTGTGGAGACACTCCACATTGCAACTTTTACACAATGGATCTGACCATTTCCAAAGCAATGTTGGGCACAGATTTATATTGTGGAGACACTCCACATTGCAACTTTTACACAATGGATCTGAACTGGTTTATGCTCTTTCCAATTACTTATGCATTATTCGTAACTGGATCAAAAGATATATAATCATCATTTATATTCTATAAATATAAGTAATCCTACAGCACCGCTCCTAGAGAAATCAGCCGTTTTATAGTAGCTTGCACAGAGTGTAGTTAACTGATCATTAGTCTTACAAGACTTGGTGGTTGTACAGTGTACCTTGGCACACTGATTATGTGTCCCAGGTTCGAACCACAGTAGGGGTCATATATATATTCTATCACCCACAACTTTTCTTTTCAGAATGCATCTGTGGTATACAGTGGGCCTGCTAATCTTCCGAAGTATGTGGTTAAAAACTTTGAAGTTATCCGCAGTGAAGAGAGTGGCTATGCCGTTCTACAGGTATATATATATATATATATATATATATATATATATATATATATATATATATATATATATATATATATATATATATATATATATATATATATATATATATTATTTATTTATTTATTTATTTTATTATTATTATTATTTTTTTTAAAGGAATCTTACATTGAGCTGTTCCTGGGTACTCCAGTGCTCTTCAGACAATCTTTTAGCTGTATGTGCTTTATTTAGTTATTTATTATCTCCTCACCTATTTACTTAATTATTTGTTTATATTGCATACCGATTGGGAGAGACGTGAAGTGGCATTATTTCTGGTATGGATGCCTCTCATAGGGAGAGGTCATTGTAATTGAGCAAAACGATATTTTTTAGCGAAATTGCTTATTAATAGAGTAATTCTTCTTCTTTTTCTTTTAGGTGACCTTTGAGCTTGAACGCAGGTACAGCTTACTGGTCCTAATGATTTTCTTCCCAACAATATTGCTTGACGTCATAACCATCATAACCTCATTTGTTAGTTCTGCTGCATTCGAGGTAGGTACTGTATAAACAAATCTTATAAATAGTGGCAGTAGTAGTAGTAGTAGTAGTAGTAGTAGTAGTAGTAGTAGTAGTAGTAGTAGTAGTATACCAATCAAGGCAATGCTTTACAGATACAATTGCTTTGTGCTATGGAAGGCCATTTGAAGATCTAGTCCACATATGCCCATCTGAAGTCTCTTTTAATGTGGATCATACAATATCACGCCTTGTAGGAAAATTCCTATGTATAAGTCATGATGAAGTCAGGAATATAAATGTTAAAATACTGAAGGACATTTTGCAATGATTTTGCAGCTGAGCCTGTCCTTCAGCCACTTACTTTTAAAGTAATGTTTCACAAGACAGGTAATAAGTCTAACAAAGCGCGAGCTGATGTTTCACAAGACAGGTAATAAGTCTAACAAAGCGCGAGGTGATGCTTCACAAGACAGGTTATAAGTCTAACAAAGGCGAGGTGATTTTTCACAAGACAGGTAATAAGTCTAACAAAGCGCGAGGTGATGTTTCACAAGACAGGTTATAAATCTAACAAAGGCGCTGTGATTTTTCACAAGACAGGTAATAAGTCTAACAAAGCGCGAGGTGATGTTTCACAAGACAGGTAATAAGTCTAACAAAGCGCGAGGTGATATTTCACAAGACAGGTAATAAGTCTAACAAAGTGCGAGGTGATACGTGTATTAGAGGGCTCTGGACAAGAGGCTAAGAAATAGTTTTTTTATATTAGTATATTTTTTTACCCAAGTACACATAGCCATTACTAATAAACACTCGAAACTGTCAGCTAAGGAACAAATTAGACAATATTCTGAGTGAATAATGAACAATAAATAAGAATCATTGATCCACAAGACAGAATGTCTTATTGAAGACTTGCAGAAATCTTGACATAGAAATATTAATAACATAATTATTTCTTTATCGCGTGGTTGCTAGTATAATTCCCTTTTCCTTGTAAAATCAGCACTGCTTTGCTGCCGGGAGAGGAGGGCTCAGAGTAGAGTAAACAATATAATATATATACAACCTTGGAATGGGACTTAGTCAAAGTTGGACATTTAGATCAATAAGAAAAAACCGAAGGACAGACTTGTCTCCTTTGATTAAAAGTCAAAGAAATTTGCAAATGAAGTAGCCATGCCTGCAAACTATTCTAGCTAGAAACAGGTGTCCTTCATTTTTCTTATGTAGTAGTAGTAGTAGTAGTAGTAGTAGTAGTAGTAGTAGTATGCAAGGTGCTAATATTTCTGTGACTAAAATGACTCCCACAAAAATTCTGCATAAATCTTCAAGGTTAAATAACAGGTGCGCACTACAATGTCTCTGACCACTCTGCTTGTGATGTACACGCTCTATGATCAAGTGGACAATTCCCTGCCTGAAACCGCTTACATCAAAATGGTCGACGTTTGGTTTTTCTTCTGTATCTTCTTCATCTTTGCTATGGTCGTTATTCACATCGCAGTGAATCGCATGCCACGGGAAGACGAGGTTGTTATTGTCGCACCTTCCAAACAGCTGGCAACCACTGACGATTCATGGTAAGAGATAGAGGGAATTGTTGTTTTTAAATTCTCCACCCACGGATGGGTGGAACGGGTCATGGAGGACCCATAGGGCGGTCGCCAGCCGGCACAGGCCCCAACCCCCACAGTGGTACCCAGCCATAGCAGTAACCTCCCCCAGTAAACAGCTTAAAAACTCTTGCCTGGACGAGTACGATCCGTCGACCTCGCGAATGCAAGGCCAGCGCATTACCACTGTACTAGCCAGGAGGCTAGATAGAGGGAAATAGTTTGAAAGAACAGCATGCCAGTCATACTTCTCCAGAGATTATGGAAGTTCCAAAGGTAAATAGAAGAAGTTTAAAAAAGTAAGCTTGTTTAGGAGCTACGGAAGTTAGGAATGTAAAAGAATTTTAAAACCAAATTAGCGGATAAGAAATGAATGAGAAACAATTTGTGTTAGAGAGAGAGAGAACGTTCTTAAATGCTAATATCCAATCCGAATTTTGCTTTTTAATTACATCAGAATTCATGAAACTTGTACATAACATAACTCCAAGTTAGAAATGTTTATTTTTACCTTTTAGGCTTCCGAATATGGCTTGGTTCTCTGGGAAAGCAAGACTTACGAACGAAGGACTCTTGAAAATTGTTCGCTATACAAGTATCATCGTCTTCCTACTCTTCAACTTTATGTACTGGGTAACATTTATATTTATTGGAAATTAATGCACGGTTCCAGAACTATTACTGAAGAATAATTCCCCCTAAAATGTTGAAGAATCGATGCCATTTTTTTTAAATTCTCCACCCACGGATAGGTGGAGCGGATCATGGAGGACCCATATCGATACCAATTAAATTAATGCACGGTTCTAGAACTATTACTGAAGAATAATTCCCCCTAAAATGTTGAAGAATCGATACATTTTTTTTTGTTTAAATTCTCCTCCCACGGATAGGTGGAACGGGTCATGGAGGACCCATATCGATACCAATTAACATTAGATATTGATGGAGCGGCTGACGCCATGTAAAACTCAATAAACATGCAAAAGCATTTTTCTAATTAATTATTTCACCTAAAACCTGAGCAAAAGTGTTTTGTGATTGGTGCCATGTGCTAATGCGCTTTTTTGTATGGGCTAAAACTTGCATGGCTGTATCATGACATTAATAGTATTTTTGTGAATGTTTCTTACTATGCACAGCACTTCATCATTTTAAAATTGAATGATAAAATATATGTTTTTATTAAGTCATTAATTAATTATGGACTCATACGCACTGCTTTGCCTTGGCACAAGGACAATAAATTATTCCAAACACGGCGAAATTGCACATCTCTGTAAATCAAGACTGGGAGCTATTTAATAGCTTTTGAGGGTTTTTCCTCTTAGTACTTACAGGGCTATTAAATGCCTCTAACTGAATATTTTAACTACTTCATTCCGACAAAGAAATATGAGTCAACAACAACAGTAACCACGATAAATTTTAAGTGAAAACAAAAAGTAATTTCGTTTTATTACTATGGTACAGAAATCTTGCTATACCACTGGTTTATTCTGGTATATATCAGAGTCTAAATTTGCAAGAAAATAATTGCTTCTACGTATTTTTTTATTAGAATATATATATATATATATATATATATATATATATAATATATATATATATATATATATATATATATATAATATATATATATATATATATATATATATATATATATATATATATATATATATATATATATATATATATATATATATACTGCCAGGCGCTCCACTCCCACGTGAGTGGGACGTATATGACTAGTGGCATCGATGAGCGTCACCTACTATAGCGTATAGCTATAGGCGCCTACCCGGGTAGGGTGCACCGGGTATATAGCGTAGGTCAGTCCCGCGGGGAATGACTATATATATATATATATATATATTATTATATATATATATATATATATATATATATATATATATATATATATATATATATATATATATATATATCGCAAATATCTTCTATACTATGATTGCATTTAGCACTTACAGTTTCCTCACTCAGCGCATTCCAATCCGCTCGGAGAAGAAATGGTAAATGTGTGTTTTACCGAACGGAAAATTTCGAGTCGTCTTCAAAACTCACAAACATCAGCTACTAATAAAGCGAAAGGAATAAAATCAGAAAAAGAATATTCTTTTATAATAACAACCCGAGTAAATTTGTTCAGTAAATATCATAAATAAGTAAACATATCAATGGATAGGATATAAATTTGGTTTTAATGGGTCGACAAGTAATAATTAATGGCCACCAATCAGTGTCTTAATAGAAAAAAGCGACAGGATACCAATCATTTTTGGGTATTAAATATGTATAGAATACATTTATGAAACGAGGGAGAGACATTCAATGTGATATTTTTTCCCCACATTTAAAGTCATTAGTGTAGAGGGAAAGGTCTTAGCAATTGACCCAGAGGCTCTATCAAGCAGTTTTCAAATTAGACCTTGTTTCTGAGTTAATAATTCCTAGCTCATTATTATATTAATTATCCTATTTAAAGTATGGATACTATTTATTTCCATTTGGTATTAATCTTAGAAATCCATTGCTTACATGGAATGATCTCATCTAATTCTTTCGTAAAACTAGCATCCTTGAAGGTTGAAGAGAACATTATTTACTGTGCCAAAGAAGGTAAGATGGTTTTTGGTCTTCTTTGTACTATTACTCCCGTCTCAACCCAGGTATTTTTGTGCTGTTTAACTGTCTCGATATTTTAAGTTTTTTATGTATATGGACGAATCAGACCTCAAAATTTGTCGTAAATTACTTTTTTTTTTCTTTTCTATTCCACCCAAGGGTGAACCAGGTCACGATGAACTGAAAAGAATTGAACTTGTGGCTGAGGCAACATCATATCTATGAAAAAAAAAAAAATGTCGAAGCATTCAAAACAATGATTATTCTCCTTTATTAAAGGAAAGAGAGAGGATTAAACAGGTCAAGACTGGGTGCTGTTGTAGCATGCAGTCTAGTTCAGTATTTGCAGTCAGTTGCACCCTAACCTAATTTAACCTAACATGACTTAACCTATCCCAGTCAAACTAAGTTAGGTTACTTAGATTAGGGTACAGTAGGTAAAAGATAGTGAGGCAGACTGCGTAGCACATTAGCACCCAAGAATGTAAGAGGGCAAAGAAATAGCACATAAGTTAGTGCATTTTTAACCTATAAGGGACTACCTAGGAGTTGTAAGCAGGATATAAGACAGAATGGAGAGCAGTATTAGTTTGTTTCTTTTTTAATATTTTACTATTAGGCTCACAAAGGTTGTTTGGCTAGCTGTGCCTTTTTAAGAGTTGGGTCAATCCCAGATGAAGTGCCTGTCTTCAGTCTCAGTTCAAAAGTAGGCACCTTGCAAGGAATTAAATAAATAAAATGTGTTGAATGCTGAATTTATAGTTCGGTTGGGTTATACTAACTTAACCTAACATAGCCTAGCTTGCCCTAACATTATGCACCTTCCATTTGCCTTGATGCCAGATTAAGCACCTCAAAATGGCATTGTACCCGTTCTGAGATTGATCCAAAAGTTTTGCAGTTCAATATCTGGGTGGCAGGTACCAGGTGCTTGTTCTTTGCAGGATTTGTGTCTTTTGTCTTCATCTTTAACCCCTTTCTATATATGGTCAAAGTTTCTTGTCTGTCTTTTCCACTTTTTCCCGTCTCGAGTATTCTGCTCTCTTTGGCCTTTAGCCCGCATATTTTCCCTCACTCCCTTTCCATGCCGGAAATTGGCGAATTACTACAAAAATAAACCTAAAATTAGGAATTACTGCAATTTACTAATTACGTCAAACCCAAAATTAAAGTTTTTTTTTTTTTAGATCTGTAGTAACAGTTTTCCATATTTAAGCCATATTCTGAAGGAAATTTAGAATATTCCCCCTTGTTTTCCGCACATATCCACTGATTCTCTGCGGCCAGATAGAAATGTCAAGAGCATTCACACGTTAAATTTGTTTACATTTCCATAAAAAGAAAAATTAAATTATACTTTACCTAACTGTATAATGGCACTGTAGGTGCCTCTTTCACTCTATTCCCTCTGGATCTTGCACACGTGCAGGAATGAGGCCAATTCCGTGTGTTTATGCCTACTTTGTATAAGGTTCATGGAGAATTTTATGATGTTCCAGCTTCTTATAAGGTACGTGAGTTATTCAAGAAATGTTCTGAAGTGAGGAAAGCAAGTTCCAGAAGTTCTGAATATCCAATAATCCAATTAAAATGACCAGTGACTAAGTAGAAAGTTCTTCTTCTTCTTCTAACTAAACAAACTTGAACCTTCAAATCGCTGGCTTATGAATCTGATATCTTTATCTAATAACATTACTTTTAAAAGTACGTACTATATTGCAGGGAGCGTAACTCAGTGTTCAGCAATATGCAATTTGGATGAGAACTGCGATGGGTTCAACTGGATGAAATCAACTTTTCCCCCAACATGTCAGCTGATCAAGCTTAAGGAGTTTCCGGTCACTTCTACTGACACAAATAGTGCTCTATACTTGCCTCTGGATGGTAATATACAATACATTACATGGTACATACTATATAATACTCTCTCCAAATAAATAGTTTGTTTTATGAATAAATAATTCTAGTTGGGATCCTCACAATGCATAAATACAAGAACTGGGGCTGACTGGATATGAGTGTATATTATATTTTATTCTTTTTCCTCTTTTCTTAGAGGACTTTCCACTCAAAGGTAACTTGAATGGGCCTTATGGAGTGTGGAGTGATGATCTTTTGTGCCCAGAGGGTTCTTTTGTCGGTGGATTTTTATCGTGGGTAAGTACTTATTTTACTTCGTATTTCTCTTTATAAATTTCCGTAGCTAATTTCCTTTTTAGTATTTACTAATTTGTGATTAAGGAATAAGATATACAATAACAATAATTGGATTCCTTAGCGGTCTTGTCTGATATATATGTTTTTCAATTCCCGTTGCAGTATGAAAATTATGTTGGTACTGGCCTTGGCCACGATGATTGTGGACTGCAGGGTATTGAGCTGTTCTGTCAAAATTCTGTGGGAAATGATGTCGGCTCTGTCGAGCTTCTTAGTCACTACTTGTCTCCAGTTAAATATGGTATATTATCTTCTCTTTAAGTATATGCATTTCTTTCAGTTCTTAGCAGAAACATTCATATGTAATACAAGATAAATATGTGTATATTTAACTAAATGTTTTTATGGTAAACTATCTTATGGGGGTAATTCCCTGTCTAGTAACACATCTATCTATCTACCTTGGCTGTTTCCCCCTTTAATTGGGAGGTAGCCGACATCAAAAAATGAAAACAATAAGGGGATTACTTTGCTCTATGGGCAATGACGAGGGAGCTAGCAACCGTTCAGATGGCACTGCTGGAGTGCCACAGCCCATCCTCCTGGATCTTCCACAACTTGCGTCACTTCATAAATGCCAACTCCCCTACTGCCCCTACCACAGGGCTACCTCTGTAAGATGCAGCCCCGTGGTAACAGCAGATGCCCATCAGAGCTGCATCACAATCGCTCGCCACTCATTCCTATTCCTAGCACGCTCACTTGCTTCCCTCACATCCATCCTCCTATCATTCAGGGCTCTCCTTACTCCATCCATTCACCCAAACCTAGGCCTCCCTCTAGCATTTCTCCCATCAACTCTCGCATTCATCACCTTTTTCACATGAAACAGAAAAAATGTGCGCACCAAAGAATTAAACCTTTTATTATTATTTGCTTATTAGTAAATAGTTTAATGCCAAACTGTGTGGCAGCTTTTGTGTTCTTCTGTTCATTATAGGCCGAGTGTCATGCCCAAGTGGAGATCTCGTAAGTGGATTTCAGATAAAACTGTCCAACGTCATAGTAGGTCAGGATGAAGATGCCATGACCAACATCATGATGGAGTGCCACGATTCCAAGGTCATGCTGCAGTCAAACACTGACAATCGAGAAGGTAAACTGCTTGTATATGTTTATGGTATACTTTATTTATTCTCACATTATATCATATTCATTTTCTTTTTCGTTTGCTTGATTATCAAATTTTTAACAATTATTATTATTATTATTATTATTATTATTATTATTATTATTATTATTATTATTATTATTATTATTATTATTATTATTATTATTATTGCTAAATTGGCTAATGTAATTTTAAATCATACGACTAACTACAATAGAGTGAATACAAATCCACTTCTAATCGATATATTCTTTAATTTCTAACTAGGTTAAAATATAGTCTTCACATATTCTGACGTAAAAAAGCCCTTCTCTACATCATGTATAGAAGTATTCCTATGAGATCTCACACTCAGACCTTTACCTGCATATCCACCAAATCAATATATTCCTCCCAGTCAATTCTGTCAAACCCTTCCTCCAGCTTGACACTGGTTATCTTGATCTGATTCTTACCCATATACATTTATAGCCACTCCAAAATAGTGTTTCCTTGTTCTGCCTTTCCTTGCAGCTTTCTAATGAGTCTCCCAAGTGGGGCTCTGTCAGACATTTTGTTGTGTATATTTACTGAACTGTATTAACCTACAAGTTCTCAAAGGAAAAGGCCCTACACTCCTAACTCTATGTTTCTACATTCCTTTTCCTTTTCAGTGTCTTTGACTCGAGTTTATTAGATTATGATGTACTTGATGGAATAATGACTTCAAAGTCTGGTATTCCATTTTCCCAAGTGGGGCTCCGTCAATCATTTCGTTGTGTATATTTACTGAACTGTATTTACCTGTAAGTTCTCACGGGAAAGAACCCTAAACTCCTAACTCTTTGTTCCTACATTCCTTTTCCTTTTCAGTGTTTTTGGCTGCAGTTTATTAGATTATGAAGTACTTAATGAAATAGTTACTTCAAAGTCTGGTATTCCATTTTCCCACGTGGGGCTCCGTCAAACATTTTGTTTTGTATATTTACTGAACTGTATTTAACTATAAGTTCTCACAGGAAAGAGCCATACACCCCTAACTCTATGTTTCTACATTCCTTTTTCCTTTTTAGTGTTTTTGACTGCAGTTTCTTAGATTATGAAGTACTTTATGGAATAATGACTTCAAAGTCTGGTATTCCATTTTGCAGGCACATGGTCGTCTTTGGTTAGCTGCCCCAACGGCATGAGAATGTGTGGCATGAGAGTCAAATATGTTCAACCATTTGCAAATGTGACTGACAACACTTGCTATAATGAAGTTCTTTCCCTTTGTTGCTTCATGTAGTCATTTAAAAAAAATGTCAAAAAAACAAGCAACCATCACCTGTATCCTGGCTTTATTATTATTATTTTTTTTAACACATCATGTTTTTTCATTACTGACAACATTTCTAAAGCAAGCAATGAGTGTTGCAAAAGTCACTGAATTTACCAATCTCCAAGGTATCTTTCTTACCAATTCAGTGGCAAATCAAGTGTTCATTTGACTTTGTAATGGGCTTTTCCAGCAATTTTTCGTTTCAAAATAAATAGGAAGTGCAAAACCTACAGACTTCCAAAAAGATGTAAACTCTTAAAATCTTATAGGAAATATTTGATTAAAAGAAGTAAAAAAAATTATGACAAATATACAAAACAGAAAATATAAATTATTTTGGAGAAGATGTAAAGACGACTAAATTCTTGAACTATTCATGTCTTGTTTTGAGAATATATATATATATATATATATATATATATATATATATATATATATATATATATATATATATATATATATATATATATATATATATATATATATATATATATATATATATATATATATATATATATATATATATATATATATATATATATATATATATATATATATATATATATATATATATATACTTAAACTCCACAAGCAACTGTGACAGATCGATATAAGAATAACGGGAGAAATGCTTGCATGTAATGACTGTTCTGTGATATGCAGATATTTATCTGCTGTAGCAAATTTACATAAATTTAAAATCTTAAGTACATGCTTTTGAATTATTGATTGATTATGATCTGGGTATTATATTAAATTTTATTTCAATTAAGGATTCTTATGTATGATATTTCAGAAAGTTTCTTAGCAAATAGTTTCCCCCTTAGAGGAGGCGGCAAAAATATCTCCTCCTTGTTCCCTGCGTGTCTTAAAAGTTAATTAAAGGGGGCAAAGCGAGGGGATCGGGAATCCCCTTCTCTGCATTTTTTTCCCATGAAAATAAATTTATTGATTTGAGTCAGCCACCCCCTTATAAGGGGGATTAAGCTTTTTGCATCACACTTATTTGAATTAATATTATGCACAAGGCAGGTACTGTTTTACTTTGTATTTTTGGGATCCTTTTATGTGAGACTTCAGTAAGGTATCATGGTAATAGAGATTTCTCTGCATTACTTTTAATAGACTTGTTGGTCTAATTTATGTATTTGTCATGACTGTACAGTGCAGTATATAGATATATACATATAAAAAGTCCTCATGCTGTTTTGGATTCATTCCTTAAATTACTTTCTGCATCATATTTGAAAATATTGGTCTTATGATATACAAACTAAAGTGCATTGTCAGAAACATTAACCTTGGGTATTCCGAAATGATAAAATTAAAGAAATGAACATCCATATATTTTGTGTATGAGTCTCCAGTCACCAAAAATCTTTACCTTCAACCGGACCAGCAATATCTATATGTAGTCTGGACAAGGCACTCCTGCACAAGGCCAAGAAAGAATTGGCATTTGAGGCTTCTGGAAATTCTTAGGGCAAATGTGACAATTCTTAGCAATCTCAGCTTTAGCCTAATCTATTGTAGGCCGCCAAGCAAAATTCCTGGCTTCAGCCTCCATAGCATTAATGCCATTGTGACCCCAATACAAATATTCTAATCCATTATGCCTTATTTCAACAGGAATTAACACTCTGTTCCTATAGAGAATTATATCATCATGCAGATTTAAATGTGATTTTACAGAACTGTATTCTACTAATTCCACTGACTTACCACTCCAGCCAGTTTAACAGTTGTCCTAGCATCTCTAATGGCTAAACGTCTTATTGTCATAAAGGAAAGATCATCAAACTCAAGCGATTCCACTAACTTGACATAATCAGTTTGTACCTTAGATTCAAAATCATCAACAGGCTACATACTCACTGCATCTGCTACAACATTATCACATCCTGAAATGTAGCAGATTATAATCATACTGGGACAATCCTAGCTAAGGTCTTTGATCATATCTAGCCACATATTTCCTTCAAGCAAAAAATGTCTCAAACGATTCATATCGGTTACAGGTGACCTTTTGCTTGCAATATAAATGGGTAACACTTGGTCATACACCTTCTGTAGCAATACACCACCTACAGGAGATACATCTTCAATTATCAGGAGGTATTCACCTCTGAATTTAGACAACTATCTGCCGTCGCACAAATCAGTCTTAATATTTCGTAAAAACATAATGTTTCACTTTAGTCTATCCAAATTTCACACCCTTTCTTAAGTAGATCATACAAAGGAAAAATTACTGCACCTCAGCTATAGGTTTGGGACAAAAATTCTCGCTTTTATATGTCACTATTGATCCCCATTATGGGGGATGAACACAGTGTGTGGCCTGGGAATGAAGTTTGGATGCCCTTATTTGCACCCCACCCTGGTCTTGATTGCGGGTCTGTCAACTCCGGAGTCGAATAATCTAACCACTCAGCTACAGCAGTCTCCAGAAAAATAGTGTAATAATAATATAAAAATAAAATTTAAAACTACAGGTTGATGATTGTCACTGTACCCATATATACATTTACCTAATTGGGCTCACGTCAAAGAGCCCTGTACTCGAAGCTCCCCGTTTCCTGACCAATTTCATTTTTAATTAACTGACACTTACAATATCTAACCTCTAAAACTATGATATACATTTAGAATTTACTGTTTCCTCACTTAGATCATTCCAATTATCAACTATCCTTACACTAAAAAAAAGTATTGGCCTCTAGTTCTAGAGCCAACCATATCAGAATATCGATCCCTATCCACTCTGTAAAAATCATGTAAGAATTAGAAAAAAAAAAAACTGTCACTATATCCCTACTCATTCTTCTATCTTCGAGTGAGGGTAAGTCTAATTCCCTCATCCTCTCCTCATAACTGAGATTAAGTATTTCTGGCACCAGTTTCGTAGCATGTCTTTGAACATTTTCCAGCTTATTTATATGTTATTTCAAGTGCGGATACCAAAAGGGGGCTGCATATTCAAGCCTTGGTCTCACATAAGTTACATCTACATCTGCCAGCCATATCAGAATATCGATCCCTATCCACCCTGTAAAAACCATGAAGGAATTAAAAACCGTCACCATATCCCTGCTCATTCTTCTAGCTTCGAGTGATGGTAAGTCTAATTCCCTCAGCCTCTCCTCATAACTGAGATTGCGTATTTCTGGCACCAGTTTCGTGGCATGTCTTTGAACATTTTCCTACTTATTTATATGTTCTTTCAAGTGCGGATACCAAAAGGGGGCTGCATATTCAAAATTTGGCCTCACATAAGTTACATCAACATCTGAACATTTCCTTGACCATGTATCTGAAGGCTACCCTTGCATTTACTAAGGAAGCCTATGCAGCCTTTACTATGCCATTTATATGCATTTCCCAAGACAAATTTGCCAATACGCATGTATGCATGTATGTGTGACAACGACATCTAGTTACTTGTCCTCGAAGTCGTTTGTCGTTTCATATTAACCGCCCAAAATCGACAGACACAGACTGACTCTCGCCAAGTTCGGGAAAGTGCGAGAGAAACCGGGTTTCCATTTGCATCTCTGCCAAAGAAAACCATTGTAGGTCTCTCGTGGTGCCAATATTACATCTATACAGTCATTTAAGCCTTAGAGAGTTCCAGGTAACTATAATTAATTAGTGAAAACAGGTAAATTAATTACATTCAGACTTTAGTGAGAAATAAAGGCTGATTTTTTTAAGTTTCCGTTAGCAAGTGTATATGGGGGTCATCTGTGAATTATTTTTATTTTTTTTTATTTTATTGGTTATTAAGATCAGTCTTGGCCTTAGTGCCTGGCACTGAGGTATGACCCAATTTTATGCCATGTGAAGTATACAAAATTCCATTTCTTGAAATTTTTTATTTTGGATTCACTTGACCCCCCCTCACCCGCCAAGGTAACAAAATTGGTTAGGTCAAGAAGAAAATTAATTATTGGTGCCGGTATTATATGAAACTATTAATTCTATATTTTATTTTTTGGGGGGGTAGATTTTTAGTTACACCCCCCAACGAGGTTTTGAAATATTGAAGAAATTACTTTTTTTAAAAATCAGTTGTAATCGGGCCCTGGTACATTTTTACCTTTTCACCCGTCTCCATTTGGAAGTGGTTTATTTTTTTCCTTTGGTTTTTGTTGTATTTTTAATGATCCTGTCCTTCAGAACCTTTGGAAATTATTCCTAACCTAAATGTAACTTTACTTAACCAAACCTTAACCTACCTAACCTAACCAAAAAAGTGTAATTTACGACAATTTTTAAGGTCAGATTCATTAAAAAGCAGAAATCTTAATATATCTAGACTTGCTTAAATAGCTGAAAATAGTCGAAAATGAGACGGGTGTGATAATTAAAAAATACCTGTAAATTATTCCTAACTTAAATGTTACTTTACTAAACCAAACTTTAACCTAACCGCAAAAGTGTAATTTACGACAGTTTTTAAGGTCAGATTCATTCAAAAACATAAATCTTAATATATCTAGACTTGCTTAAAATAGTCGAAAATGAGACAGGTGTGATAATTAAAAATGACCTGTAAATTATTCCTAACTTAAATGTTACTTTACTAAACCAAACTTTAACCTAACCGAAAAAGTGTAATTTACGAAAATTTTTAAGGTCAGATACATTCAAAAACATAAATCTTAATATATCTAGACTTGCCGAGAATAGTCGAAAACGAGACGGGTGTGATAATAAAAAATTACCTCATCTTCGTATGTTATGGTGCTCCCAGTACTAATTACTGTATCATCACCAAAGGTTTTGCCAGATTGGCCAAACAAAAATATATTTTACAGTTCACCATACTCAAATTTAAATCAACGGTTGGTAAATGTTTACTTTCACACCCCAAGGAATGAAATAAAAACATGAATCATTATGGAAATATAAAGATTTATTCGATAATGTATTTAATTATCAAATAAATTTTTTGGGTTGCATTAATTTAACCATTTCATACCTAACCTAATTTAATAAAATTCATGAGATAGTTTTTTTGTTGTTGTAATTGTGACGTTGACACAAGCATTTGGACACACTGTTTTGGAAGTAAAACTAATTTATACTTAGGAAATAATTATAAAAGGACATTTCAGTGCTTAAATCGTGGGAGTAACTTTTATGATTGCATTTCTTAAATTGGGGTCATTGACCCTAGCCCTCTTACCTAACCTTTCTCACCATACGCCTGAGTAGATAGTCCTCTGTCAGTCGGCTGACCATGTTTGGCCAGCCATGCGTTGCTTGAGCAAAGAGGTTTTCTTCTAGTGTCTTGCTATGACTATCATGGAAACCCTCCACATTTATCCGGGCTTGGGACCGGTACTGAGCTAAGCTGGCCTGCTTAACCCAGTGGCTGGGTACCTAACTTAATTAAATTTAGAAAATATTGATCATAGGAATTACATATTAATCCTTGTAGTTGGTTGGCCCATGGCACCAGCTGGCCATTGCGATACTGCAGCTGAAGGTCTTTTGGACTTAAATAGGACTGTCCAGGACAGTTCGATATTAATTCTTCCTGCAGTTGTGCTTTTTTCTATGCCTACATCAACACCGAATGTTCTTGGATATTCGTTACAACTCATCTTGTTATCCCTTCGCATTTGACTATTCACTACACTTTGCATCTGTATTTCTCTCTATATTTTCTTTGTGCCCAGGCTCGACAAGGGGTGTGTGTGTGTGTTTTTTTTTTCTTTTTTTTCCACAATCATAAAAGATAGCATCAGTACACCCCCATCTACATCGTGTCATTTCTAAGCAACACCACCTTTTACACTTGAGATAAATACCAGTACTGTATTTGGAGAAAGCGACGAGAATTCAGAGAATATGGACAATTTTTGTTAATTCATAAAATGCTGAGCGAAAACCTACTAGGAAATTTCTCACAGAGTACTTATTTTGTAACCGAGCGTGGATTCAAAAGATGCATGAAGATGAATGGAGAGGAAGAGGTGGTTGGCTGATTGCAATTATGATTGAGGTTTAACTGTGTAAGATAATTGATATAATAAGTACTGTGAAAACTGCAACTTTTTAAACTGTTAGTTTCAATAAAGGAAAATTCAAGTAATGCAAATAGTATAAAAAAAAAGCTATTTTGCATAGCTCTAAGCAGTTGAATATTACAATTTATATAAATCATCGTATTACAGGACCTTTAAATTCTTAATTTTTTCATTTGTAAATATTAGTTTCTATATGGGGGTAATCATTCCTTTTAAGATTTTAGTGTTCCTCTTATCAAATATTCATTTCCATGGACTTACTGTAAATATATTTGCCTTTGAGTTTTCTTTCCTCATTTTGAGACGCAGTATGTACCCATATATACGTAAGCAAATATACTTCCACTGTCTAGTTTCTGCCTTTTCCTTAAGCTGTTACTTTTTCTTTTCAACGTTTTCTTGGTGCCTGGACCCGATTAGAACAGTTTGCTTCGGCCGTCCCCATGTTACCTTGGACTGTAATAGTGTTTTTACTATGTAAGTTAATGTAGATAATTTATAATTAGCTCTGAATTGTACGTAAGTATTATTGACGAATTCATTTATTTCAGTCTTTTCAAAATGTCCGGAATCGCCATTGCTCGGTTGGCTGAAGAACGAAAAGCATGGAGAAAGGATCATCCATTTGTAAGTAGCTTTACTGAATATTGATTACATTAATAAGATATTTAACATTGTTTAAAATTGGTAAATATGTGAGGATAACATACCATCCTCCAATACTTCCTTTTCTGCAAAGCTCTCTTATCTTTCAGGGTTTTATCGCAAGACCAACAAAGAACCCTGATGGCACTCTTAATCTTATGAACTGGGAATGTGCCATTCCTGGAAAGAAAGGGGTAAGTACTACACCCTTATATGACTTTCGTATGCATTGTTAAAATGTTTTTAAAGGTGACTGAAAGTGAAATAGGAATGACTTGTACAGTATGTGCATTATTTAATATGTAGCAAAATATAAAGTCCTAATGTTAAAAGAATATTGAAGAGTCTTATTCATGCTCTATATCTTTCGTGGTGGTTAGTGATCAGTTGAATATTGTTATTGGTAATTTGGGCTAGTTACTCTACAGGGATTATGATAAAATTTGTAATCATCAACCTGTGTGTATAAAGATCACAAAGTGTTTGATACCGTGACCTATTCCCAATTACTTAAAATTCTCTTAGTATCATACTGCTTCATTAGTATCAGTGTTAATGTGTTGAAAGTTCTGTATCTTTGCTGTCTGTGATAACCTTACCCCTTACAAACTAAGTAGAGGGTCAGAAAAGAAAACTCGGGCCCATTGAATATGAAATTTAGAACTTATTTTGATTAAAGTGTTTGAGTTTGTATTGTTTTCCTAAATGAATTGGCAAAATGAAGAATCTAGAATTAGGCATAAAACAGTTGGTGTAATATCTACTTTGTGATAAAATTCCTTCTGACAACTGCAAGAAATTGCTGTAACCATGTTTATGGCCAGTCAGAGAGAGTTGTTAATAAAGAATAGAGCTTCCATTAAGCAGTTGTGCATTACTGTACAGTTTCTTTTAGTTTAATTCTGATACCATTAACATTAGTTTATTATTATTATTTAAGAAGCATTTGATGAGGTTTAATTTTAACTCTACAAAGAGAATTACCACGATATTTTTGTCATTAATTCCCTATCCTTTTATCAGACAACCTGGGAAAGCGGACTGTATCGACTTAGAATGATCTTCAAAGATGATTATCCATCGACTCCACCTAAATGCAAATTTGAACCTCCACTTTTCCACCCGAATGTCTACCCTTCAGGTATTGTATTTTATTTGGTTTTTATATGGTTACTAGTATACTGAAGCCAAATTTCTAGGGACTGGCATAGCGTAACCGGTTGAGTGCTCGACTCTGCAGGTGGTGGGGCGATTGGAAGGGCATCCAGCCTTTAACACACTAGTTTTAAGCCATCTTTGTTCATCCCCAAACAGAGACTAATAGCAACACTTAGAAACTTAAAAAAAAAAAGAGAGAAATATAAAAAGCGAATTTCAGGTGTTTTGTAAAATTTTAATTCTCATATTCTATATCATAAATTTTTTTTTTTTTGTTCTTCAAGCTTCATGTGCGTCTTTAGACAGCCTTAAAGTGTATTTAAAAGTTTTCTTGCTATATTATTAAAATGTCTGGTAATCAGGTTGCAGAGCCAGCACAGGTTCTTATCATCAGAGAACCATAAAAATCTTTTAATGTAAGTGGCTATGATTCTTAGAATTTTGAGGTCTCATTTATGTTTCTCTCCAAAAGGAACCGTATGTTTATCACTCCTAGATGAGGAAAAGGATTGGCGCCCTGCCATTACTATAAAGCAGATTTTGCTTGGTATCCAAGACTTGCTTAATGATCCAAATATCAAGGACCCTGCACAGGCAGAAGCATACACAATTTATTGGTAATTCTGAATTACTTTACTAAAATTTCTTCAGTGCTTTGTGATTGTCATGAGTAATGAATAATTCAAATCTTAAACATTGAAAAGTTCAAAATATAGTTCTTGAATTCCTTGGCTTTTCTGTTAAGCAATAATTAATTCTTTCATAAAAATTATCACACCTTTTTTACGTTTCAGCCAAAATCGTTTGGAGTACGAGAAGAGAGTCCGCGCACAAGCTAAAGCAATGTCGGCCCCATTTGAATGAACGACCCATCTGACTTCGTCTTAAGGATGTCTTGAGTGTTTTGTGTTAGCCGCGATGTTCTTTGTGTTTAACAAGGGCTGCAGCTCTCCTCTCATATCATAATGCATATATACACTATATATTTATATAACTTTTTTTTCCTTTATTTTAAGATACTTCAGTGTCAGATTCATTCCATTCCTCGGTTAGCCTTTTGTATCAATTTTCTGTTATTTAGAAGTTTTTTTTTTATCACTTCTGGTCAGTTTCTTAGGTAGTATCTAAGATTTTTTTTTAACAAAGATATTAGGTACCTTTTATCTCCAGGTTTTTTAAACATTTATTAGTGATCTTTTCTTTCATGATGGATAATAAATAATTTTTTATCAATATATATTCTTTAACCAATAGTTCAATGAATGGAGTTGTATTCATTATTGGGAAGAGTACAGATACATATTTTTTTTTGTCATTATTAATCCCCATTTTTGGAAGGACACAGTTTGAAGCTGGGGAAGTAAGGCTGGATGCCCTTCCTATTGCCCTGCTGTGGGCCCAAATGCAGGTCAGTTGCCTCCTAAGTCAGGCACTCTACTGGTTAAGCTATAGCAGTCCCCAATATTGATACTACATAATCTACTAAAAAAAAAGTTACTGATGTAAGGGGCTCATATCAAATAGTGTATCAGAAAAAATGCTGAGGAAAGCAAGGTATTGAAAGATTTAAGATATATAGTGTCTTAAGCACTCGATCACATTTTTCAGCAAAGTGGAGCAAAGCTAACAGGAAGACCTAGATTGAAATGGATGGAAGGGGTGGAAAGAGCACTGGATGGCTGTGGTATATTAGTGGAACTGGAAATGTGTGCAAGAGATGAATAGTTGGAGAGAGATGAACTGATGATGTGGCCCATGGTATTGTTCCCCATGTCTGAAAATCATCCAGAGAATTGGCATTGCTTTCTGAAAGGAGAATAACATATAGCATATGACATGATACTAAAAGTCAAATCTTAATTGTCAAATAGTTTTGACACCATTAATTCTTGGGCTTGGACAAGAACGTAGATCTTTCATATAGTTTATTGACTAGAGAACATCCAGAGAATACAAGTAACTGCCAGTAACAATGCCACTCATTCCATTGTCTTATCAACTGTACCTCAAGAGACAATCATGAAGTATATTCTTTAAAGAATATAGCAAATATCCTACATGATTAACGATGCTATGCTTTAACGCATCTTGGATTGTTCACTTGGCAGCATGAATAATGTACAGTACTGTACTTTGTTAATGACAGCTCATTGGTATTGTGAGTCGCACTAACTGAAAACCGTTATTCTTTTCTCTCATTGTAGTATGCAGAGTTTCATATAAAAAGTTGAAGGAAAATGTAAAATTAAATTGTATTAAGAAATAATCTAGCAAAACCTACAATATTAAAGTAAAGACGATTTAAGTATTGAATTTGAAATCATGTCTTAAGAAAAAAATATGAAAATCTAACATTATTACAGTACTCAATGAGGAACAGAATTTCGAAATGGTTAAAATTAGAAATTGTTTAAAGAAATATTGAAAAGTGAGGAGTTTGGAAAACCTGTAGTATTGAATGGAAACTAGATATAAAAGGAAATGATTATTTAAATACAAAATCATGTCAGAATAAACTATAAAGAGTTTAAATGGAAAGATACTAAGGGCCTGTCCATACGAGCGGGCATGTCCGCCGGACAGTGCGGTTGGCGTGCAAATTCTGCCGGGTATACCTGTGAATGTCCACACGGCAGAGGTGATGAATGGGCGGGCATGGCCGTTGGTGCCAGTACCTTGTCAAGTGTCATACAATAAACATAGTGGCTTGTACTGCTCAGAAGAAGAAACTGTTTTGTAGCATAATTGGTGTATGTATAAAGAATAAAAGAGAATTTGGTGCAAAGATTGGCTAAATATAAGAGATGTTAACTTACGTCTGCCAGTGTCGTACCTTCAATACTTATTTCCAACAACTGGGCACCGGCTAATGATTTTGCTTATTAGGGCATGGGCATTTTGCTGGTTTGTCCGTTATAACAGCCTGATGACAGGCATGCCCGCCGATCAGGTCCGCTCGTCTCGACAGCCTTAAGAACTAACAATGAAGAGGTTTAGTGTACAGAATATATATATTTATATATATATATATATATATATATATATATATATATATATATATATATAAAACAAATGTGATTTTATGCTTATGTACTGTCTATTTCCTTTTGCTATCACATCCTCCCTTTCTGTACATCTATATAGAAACGGTTTTTATACAAATTCACTTTATGTTAAGCATGTATAATTGTACATGCATATTGTATAGGACTGGGAAAAAAAGTCAAGCACTCCACCCTCAAATTACAAAATTCTTATGTTTGTAAATTCTGGCGAGTTCGACCGGTAACTTCATAGTTGGAAAATAACGCCAGAACTTTATTCCAGACACTGGCTGAGTAAGATCGCACAATTCTTGGCAAGGATAAATGAAAAATGGTTGGTGACAGAGAAGGCATCTGGTGGCAGAACCTTGAATCACAACCTAATAGTAAGTTCCTAGAGGCAAATGTAGTATTTGGTTGTCTCTAGAACTAGAAGTCATAGTTTGATGCTTCGTAAGAAAGATTTGGAGGATGTAAAGAAGTACATTTCTTCAGAGTAAAAATAATTGATGACTGGAATTGGCTATGCGAGGAAACAGTAAGTGCTAACTGCATTCATAGTTTTAAGGGCAAATATATTATGCATCATTAAGTATAACAGTGGAACCTACCAGGAGACGGGGAGTTACGAGCCTAGGGCTCTTTCCCGTAAGCACAACTAAATGAATACAATTTAAATAATTAAATCCAGCAATTGAAAAAGAAAAGAAGAGTGTCATACTGACACAATTTATACTGAAATAGAATGCCAGGGTCAGGCTGCACCAGTGGCTCTGATATCCTATCCCGTATTACGAGAAGAATGGCACAGTCGATGCTCACCTATGGCGATTGCATTGTGGGTTTTTCTATTGACTTTTGGCTTCCTCAGGCTTACGCTATCAGCTGATTCGAGTTCACCTTTGAAAAACGCAAGGGATAAGTGCCAGCCGGTGCCAACATGATGCTATAAACAGTGTATTAAGAGTGCAAAATCCTACAAGTTGTAGCCATTTTTCTCCCGAATCACGAGTGTGATTGATTCTTTGTAGCTGTCAGTGCCATTGTAAGACTGAGTCTTATTTGCCTTTCCTGTTTATATCCAAGTTTTTTTTTATATATATATTGAAATAGTTTCTGTGTTACTCCTGGCTTATTAATATTGAGTGGGTATGAAATAGTGTCTGTTTTACTGTAACAGGGGTAACTTTTGTTAATATGTCTGTAACCGGGTACCATGGGTACTTCTTGTGGCATCTCGGATACAGTGCCACAGTGAAGCATTAATCCTTCATTTATAGGATGTCATTATCAGTACTGCATTTGGGAGGCTCATGATGAATTGGGACCTGAAATCTTTATAGATCTTTATTCTTGGGTTAGGTAAGGTTATATTGGGTTGTCATATTTCTTTTATTCCTTATGTAATTTAATATTTTGTATAAAGTCAGGTGCCAATCTTTAGAGGTTCGAAATTAGTGACAAGATATTCTCTGACATACCTTGTTCTTGTTAGAACTTTTCAGGTTTCCTTTCCAAAGGCCATCGTTCTCAGTGGCACTGCCTTAATACTTACTATGTTAATGTTCTTGTGAAAAAGTTTAGGCATTTACAGAATCGGTAACCTTACTGGGCTTCATGGGCAAAGATTGGCTCTATGTCCGCCAGTTATCACTAACCTAACCTAGCTTAGGTTAGTTATAGCAGGGGACATATAACCAATCTTTACCCATGAAGTCCTGTAAGTTCATTGTTCTCAGTGGCATTGCCTTAATACTCACCATGTAAGTATTCTTTTGGCTACATTTAGGCATTTGCAGAGCCTGTGACCTTACAGGGCCTCTAGGGATAAGATTGGCTTTATATCTCCCTTCTCATAACTAACCTAACCTAGGTTAGATTTGATTAGATTAGATATAGAAGGGGTGCCTAAAGTGAATCTTTACCACTTCATGTTCGGAAAAAGGTGTCATTCATTAATAAGACAACATTTCCAAACTATCAGTACCATTTTAAATTGTAGTGCTTAAATTATAGTACTCATACATACACATATAAAGGAAAATAGGCAGGGATAGGACAATATACAGTGCTGAGAATTGCTAATTGTTAATTATATTAACTGATTAAAAAGCCCTGTAAAGATATGCTTCACACCTCCATTGAGTTAAAGAATAATTTGGTCCTTCTTCAGTGGATTTTGATATTCATTTCCTTTGGAAATGACTCCCATTCCTATCAATAATGGAAGAGAGTGTGGGAATTCAGAGTTTTGGATGGGAAAAAAATAAAAAAAATTAGCAGTATATAAGGAAAATGAGCAAAGATGAAAGACGAAGTTTATGTTAACAGAAACTTATGATAATAATGTATATGACAAAGTCAGAAGTATAAAAATGACTGCAATACCTTTTTGTGAAGGCAGTTTGCACTCAAAATAGTAATGGATTCGGATTTACGTCACGAACTCCCTTTTCTACTAAGGGCTAGGATGGTTGCCTTCTTACAAAGGACTTGTTTTAGCAGATGTAATCGTTACCCTGAGTGTATGCCCTTACTAACCTCAGTCCGTGACGGGGCGCGAACCCTCGACCTGCCGCCTCAGAGTCGCAGACGCTACCATTTTGCCACGGAGATTACTGCACTCAGAATAGTAATGTAGAATGTTTATGATTTGTGACATAGGTTTGACACGGTGGTAGTCCTGTGAAGAAAAATGAAAGCTGTCATTTTGACAAAGAAACAAGGGGAAAGCACAGAATAAGAGTAGTTTGAAGGGTTAGAAGTAAGAAATAGGTCAAGATAGTTTGCTGCATGTTCGTGTTGATCAGGAACGCGAGTAGGAGAAGTGATAATGTGCTCCAGATCGTGGCAGGAGAAACAGAAACTGAAATGTAAAAGTTATAGGAGTATTATCCTCTTTTAGTGTACTCATTGTATGCTTAATACACATAGTATATTTTTACCCTTGCATGAGGGAGTCAAGAATATCTCCTCCTTGTCCCCCTTCATGTTGTAAAATTTGATTAAATTGTACGAAGAGAGTAAACTAGGAATCTCTTCCATCGTTTTTCTCTACCACAAATCATCAAGTTTTTAGGTTTGACTTAGCCACCTCCCTTATAAGGGGGACTATGGGTAAATGCATAGGTAGTTAAATAGATAGATAGTATACATTGAGTATTTTTGTGAAAAAACTTGCAATGAAACCTTCCAATTACCTTTTCAGGTGCTAAATTGAGACAGAATGGGAGGAGGTCATCGTCGAGGTGTCCGTATCCTTCTCATGGGTGATCCTGGGGTTGGCAAAACCTCTCTTATTTTGTCTCTTGTGTCCGAAGAGTTTCCCGAGCAGGTGCCTTCCCGAGCTGAAGAGATAACCATACCTCCCGACGTTACACCTGAAAAAGTCCCAACGCACATTGTGGATTATTCAGGTAGTGTGTGAGATATTCTCCCTTGCATTAAGAGACTGAATCCTGTAAGGGTAGAAGATATATTGAATAACTTTAGTATTTTTATTGTTATAGAAGTATTTCATTCAAAGTTGCAGTGTAGTATTCCTGCATTATTTCTACTGTCAAAAACATTGAAGATGTGCATCATTGTCTTGTTGTTCTTGAAGTAGTGCCAAGGGTATTTCTTTTGTTATAATTTTTTAGTATGAGAATATTATTATAGATTTAGTGATAATAATTATAATCTGTCTATACTTCTTGTGACTGCGATTGGTTCCAACCGACCAGTTGTAAGATGATTTGGTTGTAAATCGAACCATCAAGTCAATGGAGAAATTATAGTATGGAACCATATTGTAGTGTATTCTAGCAGTATATGATCTTTGAGTCATATTTTTAGGTCTTTTCTTAATCTTTATGGCACCAGTTTCTTAGTTCCTAATATATATAATCCATTTAAAATAATGGTCTTCGTCAGATATTAACGTTAGTAGAATAAAAAAAAAGATGCAATACATTCAACACCCTGTAATTATACATATTGGTTGGTCGTACTTGGCTGTGAGAGATTGTTTTCGTTATCAGAGACATTTCTCAAGGTACTCAGAGGTGCTAATTTTCTCACAGATATGCGGAGCTTTATCTTCATGGTCCTTTTCTTACCTTTTAATTCCAGGAAATGAATGAAAACACACACACACACACGCACGCATGCACACACACACATAGTTTGCATAGTTTGCAAAGTTATGGAGAAACTACTAAGGAAACATATCTCTCTTCACTTGGAATCCTTCAACTTTTTGTCAGTGAGGCAACATGGCTTCAGAGAAGGTAGATCAACAGTAACAAACTTATTAGAATTTTATGATGAGGTAAGCCAAATCTTACAGGAAAGAGAGGGCTGGGCAGATTGCATATTCCTAAACTTCCAGAAAGCGTTTGACACTGTTCCACATGGGAGACTTATTAGGAAGCTGCAATCAATGGCTAGAATAGGTGGAAATGTTTTGGAATGGATAAAAACTTACTTAGAAGGAAGGGAACAGAGGGTTAGAGTAAGACACTCAGTGTCTGAATGGAGAAGAGTTAGTAGTGGAGTTCCACAGGGTTCAGTTTTAGGGCCACTTTTGTTCCTTGTATATGTAAATGACCTACCAGAGTCTGTAAATTCATTCATGAATATGTTTGCAGATGATGCAAAGATTGTGAAGAAAGTAAAAAACGAGAACAATGGTAGAGAACTTCAGGAGGATCTAAATAATCTGCATGAGTGGTCAGAAAAGTGGCTAATGAAATTTAATACTTCAAAATGTAAGGTAATGAGCATGGGTACAAGTGCAAGAAGGCCCAAGCTTGACTACTCGGTGGCTGGAGTACTGGCAGATTTGTCTCCAGAAATACATATAAATGGCATAGTAAGGGCAGCATATGCATTCTTATCAAATGTAAGGGTAGCCTTCAGGCACATGGACAAGGAAATGTTCAGAAATATTTATGTAACCTATGTGAGGCCAAAACTGGAATATGCAGCCCCCTTTTGGAATCCGCACTTGAAAAAGCACATAGCTAAGCTTGAAAAAGTTCAAAGACATGCCACGAAACTGGTGCTAGGAATACGCAATCTCAGTTATGATGAGAGGCTGAGGGAATTAGACTTACGATCACTCGAAGCTAGAAGAGTGAGGGGGGATATGGTGACAGTCTTTAAATTCCTTCATGGTTATGATAGAGTGGATAGGGATCGATATTTTGATATGGCTGGCTCTAGAACTAGAGGTCATAGTTTGGAGCTTGGTAAGAAAATTTCTTTGCAGGATGTAAGGAAATACTTTTTCAGTGTAAGAGTAGTTGATAATTGGAATTGGCTAAGCGAGGAGGTAGTTAATGCTATCTCAATCCATAGTTTTAAGGACAGGTATGATAAGTATCACTAAGTATAAAATGGAACCGATGAGGAGACGGGAAGATACGAGCTTTGGGCTCTTTCCCGTAAACACAATTAGGTAATCACACACAACCGATCAGGAGACGGGAAGATACGAGCTTTGGGCTCTTTCCCGTAAACACAATTAGGTAATCACAGAGAGAGAGAGAGAGAGAGAGAGAGAGAGAGAGAGAGACAGAGAGACACACACACTCTCTCTCTCTCTCTCTCCTCTCTCTCTCTCTCTCTCTCTCTGGCTAGTACAGTGGTAACGCGCTGGCTTCGCATTCACGAGGGTCGAAAGATCGGTTCCCGTCCAAGACCGAGAGTTTAAGCTGTTTACTGGCAGGAACTGCTGTGGTTGGACACCACAGTGGGGGGTTGGGGGCTTGCCCTGGCTGACGAATACCCATTGTATTGAAATGGAAATAAAGTTTTTTTTTACTCTCTCTCTCTCTCTCTCTCTCTCTCTCTCTCTCTCTCTCTCTCTCTCTCTCTCTCTCTCTCTCTCTCTCTCTCTCTCTCTCTCTCTCTCTCTCTCTCTCTCCTCTCTCTCTCTCTCTCTCTCTCTCTCTCTCTCTCTCTCTCTCTCTCTCTCTCTCTCTCTCTCTCTCTCTCTCTCTCTCTCCTCTCTCTCTCTCTCTCTCTCTCTCTCTCTCTCTCTCTCTCTCTCTCTTTTTTATTTTAATCCATTCACTTAAAATTATAAACATCAACTTAGAGGTCCATGTAAGTATTCTGTATATAACATAGCCAACAAGGTCAAGCCTTGGCCTATGCAGTGTTTCAAAACTAGGCCTTGGATTCCCCAACTTAGGTTTGGTGTTGGCAAAGAAAAAACTTTGTATCCTTGTTTGTGTTAATAGTATAGTTGTTTACATTTTAGAACGTGAACAAAGCGTTGAGCAGCTGCGTGCAGAGATCAATCACTCGGATGTCATTTGTATAGTGTACAGCGTAGAAGACGAAGATACGCTTGATCATGTTACGAGCCACTGGTTGCCTCTCATAAGATCGACTTTGGGCCAAGTACATCACACTCCCGTTATACTTGTGGGGAATAAAGTGGACCTTGTTGACTACTCCACTATGGAGGTAAGAGATTCTCAATTTTTAAATGAATTTCATGAGGACTTTAAGGATATTTTGCATTTCATTTCCTACTATTGCAAACTTGGCAGGCACTTGTATTTAAGCATCACATCGCATTTTGCAATCCCTCAAGTAGTGACATCATCAACCTGTTGCTTTGTTATGACCTAAGCTATATGTGTATAGAAATTACATAATTTTCTTAGAAAAGAAAAATGAGTAGTTTTATCCATACTGAAACTTTTATTGCTATATTTGCCTTCATGAATAGCTTTTGTATTTCTTTTTGTTAGGCCTCTGCTTAAACTACTGTAATATGCAAATGACTTACCCTTCATTATTACCTCTTTGTCGAGGTGTATTGCAGACTGTTCTAGTATAGATATATGGGGTGTGAGTATTTTCATTATGTTTGAGGAGAACCTTGCCCGTTCTATGGCAGACTTTCTTTACAACCAATGGATACCTGATCAGGAGTTCTTTTTATTTATTATAGGGACAGATAATGTGGTGTATTATTAAACAGAGGTTGCACGAGTTAAGTCCTATGTACATTGACCCTTAGTGTTTATTCTAGATATAAAATAGAAATTTTCTCCTCCCCTTACTATGGCAGGAGCCAATTTGAAGCTTATAAATTATTTGAACCACTTCACTCCTTTATTAGCAGGAGTTGTGAGCATGTCCATGATGCTCTTCTCTACCTTAATGACTCTTTTGAGGCTGGCATTCCTGCAAACATCTATTTCAAGAGTGGATATGTGTCCTAAGTATCTTTTTGTATGGGCATGATGACTGGTGTTGTTGTTGTTGTTATTCCTGGAGCTACCTGGCCAAACAGCTTCGAGTCCCTAAGGAAGGCAGTTCTCAGGGATGTATGTTGTGTTGATGGCGTATGTGGTTGAGTCTTCATCTTGCCTCTGTCATATCGTAGATTGTGTACTTTTATCGCATGGCTCTTTGTTTGTGTGTATGCTTTTCAGGGCGTTTCTTTTGCAACTTGCTATACTTCTCAAATGGAACTTCCAGGTGCATGATTTCTTATCTTCCTCATTGAAATATGCAGTGGTTCTAAATGATTATTATCTTTCAGATTGTATTGCAAACAATGATGGAATATCCAGAGATTGAAACATGTGTTGAAGTAAGTTAATTTTTTATGACTTTTTTTTTTCTTTTACCATTTTTAATTTCTGAAGATAAGAATTATACCAACATGATTGTGCATATACGATTCTTTTTGTGTTTAATGAATTAGCAGTGATTAGCAGTTAAATGTATAGCTTAAGAACTGATATGATAACTTCTTTTCATAGTGCTCTGCAAGGACACTGAAGAATATATCGGAGATGTTTTACTATGCCCAAAAGGCAGTCCTCCATCCAACAGCACCGCTTTACATTCTAGAGGAAAGAGACGTAAGTTCAAGTCCTGTTTCTTCATTCACTACTTTTCATGTGTTACTTTATATTGATGAGGATTGAAAGCAGTTTTGTTGCCATGGATGATGAGAGGTCACTTCTACATATTTACTGTGACTATTGGAAAACATATAAGTAATTTTTTCAAATAATCTACCACCTTTGTCGTGATGCAATCATGGGGCATGTACAACAGGAAAGAAGAATAATTTTATTTTCTCTATATCAAAAGATTTTTAAATTGTATCTGGAAATATTTGATAAGTTAAAGTATGCAATATTTTTTTTTTTTTAAAGAAAACATTATATAAAGATGTTAAGATGTATGGATATTGTTGGCCTCAAAACAAGTAGCTAATTTTTAGTATGTTCTCATATTTATGCAGTTCTGTTTTTTGTAAATTTTTGAATGAAAGTTTTAGGTCTGGTGTTATTACCCTTGTTGAAGCCTGAGTTTGGAATCTCTTCTGTAATCCTAATTTTATGTCACTATTAGTTCCCATTATGGGGGTGGACACAGACAGTGTGGGGCTGGGGAATTAATGCTTGATGCCCTTCCTAATACCCCATGGTGGACTCCTAAGTACTTGAATTGTTTCATATCATTCCCAATGTATATAATAGATATAGATAATGAGGATAGACTTATTCTGTAATGTTGACTAAATAACTGAAGACTGCACTAGTGTAAGGTTTTTCTTTTTTCTTTTACAGCTCACAGAAAAGTGTAAAAAGGCACTTGTCAGAATATTTAAGGTAAGTCATTTATATTTAAGATATTGAACCTAAATAGTATCTTTTTCTTATGTTTTATGTGTCACTGTTAGTCCCATTATGGGGATGGACAGAGATGAATTGATATTGGGGAATTAAGGCTGGATGCCCTTCCTATTGCCCTGCCATGTGCTCAAACACGGGTCTATCACATACCAAGTCATGTACTACTGGTTTTTCTACAACAGTCCCCAAATACTGGACATTTTTCTTAAAGGATAAATTTGGTAATCATTTTATGGTGGTGGTTGGGGAAAAAAATATACCACTTCCATGTTCCATGTGTGTATTTTGTAAGAGCCGACTAAAAGGGGCTGGAGAGTTTGGAGTGGGCAAGTGCTCTCTCCCTGAATATTTTTCTTGCTACAGTTTTATTTTGCCATAGTAGTGGCCCTCCTGCTATGGTCAATGGAAAATTGTCTTGTTTGAATTAAATAAAGACAAGTTTTGTGTCTAGTATCCGTTGTTAGAAATTCAGTACTTCGTAATTTCTCCAGAGTTCTTGATATTTTCATTTCTTATTTGTGGTGATGCTGATGATAATTTAAGAAATTTTTAAGAGTTCAAGTATGTATAGGAGATATTTTAGTTAGGAATTTTTTCAAGGAATTTAACCATCTTATTAGTTCTTTTGATTTTGTGCTGAACAGCCCCGAGTCGTTAAGGAAGATCACTGGTAATCATGGACTTTCTCCCAGAGCCCTCAGGGAGTATACGGAGTGTTGGTGGTGCATGTGGTCGTGTGCATTGCAGTCTTCCATAATGTGTTTACTATTGTAACATATGATTTTTGTTATTGCCAAAGTACTCATGTTATGTTAATGTAATGAAACTGATTTATTCCAGATATGTGATTTGGATAACGATGGCTTGCTTAATGACCAAGAACTCAACACATTTCAGAGACGTTGTTTTAATGCTCCTCTCAATCCTCAGGTTCCGTAATTTTTAATAATTCTTCTGCTTTAGGTTTTTATTTAGACTGTTGCACTTCTAATATGTTATTGTATGTTATAGAATAAATGAATATGAATTGAGCTATATTGACTGCTACCAAAAGAAAATCAATAATGAGAATAATAATTATAATGACACATCTCAGGATACATGGGTTCTTATTATTTATTTATATATTTCTGCAGGCCCTTGAAGAACTTAAGACAGTGGTTCAGAGAAATGTTTCCGACGGTGTTCATATGGATTGCCTCACTTTGCGAGGCTTTCTCTTTCTTCATCGGCTCTTCATACAGAGGGGTCGCCACGAGACGACGTGGACGGTGCTGCGACGATTTGGCTATAATGACAACCTACAGCTCTCCAAAGATTATTTGTTTCCTCCGTAAGGCTTCATTCTTGGAGTGTCAAGCTGCTTTAGCGTACTAATTGAGTTTAGGCACAGTCTAAAGAATTCAAAAGTTTCTTAGATGAATTTCCTGCATTCTTATTCCTTAGCTTAACACAAAACACTTTTATTGTCATTTTAGTATTATATACTTATGTGATAGTGCTGCACATTTTTATATGCAGTATTCAGGAACTTCTTACGTATGCCTTTAACTATTGAAATATATTTTATAAACATATTTGATCTGCACTTTGACATAGAGTGTATACTCGGTACATCTTCAATGTAGTTTACAGTACATTTTCGGTGTACATTTAGTTCTCAATGAACACAGATTGTTCAGCTTCCATCTTTTTATCGTTGGCCACAAATACCGAGTGTTATGCTGGCATTTAATGACATGTGAAGCCTGAAATGTAATACCAAAGTTTATTTAAATAGGAAGGAATACCTCCTGAAAAATCCTCTTACATGAGACACAAGTTTCTTCTTTTATAGATTAACTTGAATATGATAATTAGTAACTGTAGACTTGTTAGTTACCATATTATTCATTGAACACTCATGTGTATTTGTTAACTAAAACTGCAATAATTTAATCGGTGTCAGGAACATTCTGTTAATACTTAAACCTTCACCATCTCCATGCTGTAGAGTGGGATATGATCCTTGAATATATGCTGTCTTTCAGGCAATATCTTGTAGCCTTGCAATTTCCTTATTTTCTACTACAAGTTACTGCATTTTTGCTCAGAGCAATTGCAGTTAAAAGGCAATTTGGCCTCAGTATGTCGATCTACCTTTACTTTTTTAGCTGTCATTCTCTTTAATTACATACTGGCAGGATTTATGAGAATATGGTTTGATTATGAAGCCATTGTCGTCATAACACCACTGAATATGATGAATGATTTGAAAAATCATTAGAAATATATTGGATTTATATGCAAGATAATGGCTCAATTATAATGTTATTGAGGAACAAATTTTCATAGCTCTTGTGTTTACAGTTTTATGGATACTTTGTGTCTTTGTTTTCATGCTATCTTTAATCCTTGCCAGGTTGCGAGTACCTCCTGGCTGTACAACGGAATTGAACCATGCAGGTCATTCTTTCCTAAATTCCCTTTTTGAAAAATACGACAGCGACCAGGACAGCGCCCTTAATCCTCAAGAGTTAGTGAATTTATTCAGTACTTGCCCTGTTTTGCCCTGGGGACCTGATGTCTTTCATTCAGTGCACACAAATGAGAAGGTATGACAGTATTGCACCATATGCAATAACTCTAACTCAGAATTATCAATAACAATTCTCAGAAAGAAAATTCACCATAATGTGAATGATTAATATTAGAATAGAGTAAATATCCACAATATTTCAAATGTAACATATATGAAATAAAAGGCAGGAACTTTCGTTAACTCAATCATACGGCCTCGAATTGCTAAGGAAGATCACTGCAACTGAAGAGGTTAACAGATCAAATTAGCAATATCTATTGCATATTACGTCAAGTATATAACATTATATATTATTGTGAACTTTGATGTTATTTTTAGAAAGTAGAGATTATGGAATACTCCACAAGAATATAGATTCAATAAATACCACTCCTGTGATAAACTTTTTGATAAGCTTTTCTACTGTTGATATTTACAGGGCTGGATCACTCTACAAGGCTTCATGGCTCAGTGGACTCTCTGGACGCTGTTAGATGTTCAGAGAACGCTCGAATATTTTGCTTATTTAGGATACTGTGGTGCTGGGGATGATAATCAGTTGTCAGCAATTACAGGTATCAACATTGATCAGTTGACCTTTTAATGACTAATTTGTTTCTATGGCAATGTGTCTGTACTTGTTGCAGGCTTTCTTGTCGAAATTAAGCTTCATAAAATAACAGTGTTAAGTATTTATTTCCCTTTTTGTATAAGTATTACATATATGTATTCATTGCATATCAGAAAAGCTAACTAAAGGAGTAAGGGAGTGAAAGTTTTTTAATAAATTTCATGACATTTATACTAAAAAGGGTCATTTGCCTTGAGGAATAAGACTTGATAAAGTTTATAATTAAAATTAAAAACCAGTTATGATAAAAAAAAATATCCTAATATGTGTTTTCATCAACAGTGACACGAGAGAAGAGAATAGACCTCCAGAAGAAGCAAACCATGCGAAGTGTGTACCAGTGCCATATTATTGGCCCTCGTGATGCCGGGAAAACCACTTTCTGTCAGGGCTTACTTGGCAAATCTTTAGAGGTATTGGACAATAGCAACCACCTAGATTGGTATAACTTAAGAATGTATGGTCATTAATTCTTGATTCCTTTTTAGATTCTTGAAGCCAGTACTAGATATATAGAAGAGCCGTATATCCCATTGTGAGCGGGAAGGCTGAATCAAAGCCAAAAACCTTGACTCTGCAGTAAGAATATGCAGAGGAGGAGATCCCCATTCCCCTCGCTCTGCCCTATTTAGTCATTTAGTCAGCATTCACGACTTGCAGGGGAACAAAGAGGAAGTATTCTTGCCCCCCTTCCTCAATACTATCATATAGCATTTTAGTTCAGCATTGCATAGCTGTCATTTATTCGATGAGCTGTGCCTTCTAATTTTAAATGAAAATTGTTTTGGAGAATGTATTTTGCACCTGACTCAGTAAGTGCTATTAGCGGCACCTGAAAGGGATAAGAGTGAAAAGTTGGCAATACCTATTACTTGATAAGAGAGGTTAGAATGGGCAGGGCATGATGAAGCCCAATTTCCTCTCCATTTTTTGCATACTCGTGGCAAACCTGCAAGCTTTAGTGGGAATTATTCAATCTGTGTTCAAGAATTCTCAATCCCCTGCTTCACCCCATTTGGTCGACTTTTACGACAGGTAGGGGAACACGGAGTAGGCAGTCTTTATGGGAATAGCATCATGAAAAAGTATTTCATTGAAACTTAATTGTTCATTGTAAATTATATGATTGCAGGAAGTCCAAGATATACCAGACGATAGACTGCCTCGGCATGTAATCAGCACGTTGCAAGTTTACGGTCAGGAGAAGTATTTGGTTTTACACGATATTGATGTCCATAACATAACTGATGCATTGATGCCAAATGAAGTTCAGTGTGATGTCGCATGCCTTGTGTATGATGTCTCCAACCCTAAGTCTTTTGAATATGTTGCCAGAATATACTTGGTAAGTCTTACATATCTTTTGAAACATACACTATGCTCAAGCTTTGAAATACATAGCATGCTGTTTTTAATGCAGAATAGAGAATAGTCTTCTCTTATCTATATGGGAAAGTGAGAGGAAATCTTTTATAGCTCATATAACTTTTATATTTATGTCATGCAAACTTACATTTTTATGGTTGTGATTTTTCGATTGAAGAAAAACTTTGATGTTTGATTTGATTAAAGCGTTACTACCATTGTACACAACATATATCCTCTCTAAATCCTACTTCCATGTTATTTGAAGACAAAAATAATTTAGTGATTCTTCCATCACATTTGATTAAATCATTATTACTACTGTATTCAGTGAAACATCCATCCCGTTTGATTACATAATTTTTATCATTGTACTCGACATATATCCTCTCTAATTGCTACTTCCGTGTTATTTTATGACGGAAATACAAATACTTAAGTGAAACTTCCATCCAGTTTGATTAAAGCAGTATACATATGTGACATATATCCACTCTAAATGCCTCTTCCATGTTATTTAATTACAGAAATACTTCTATGAAACTTCCATCCGATATGAATAAATCATTATTACCATTGTACCTGACATATATCTTCTCTAAATGCAACTTTCATATTATATAATTACAGAAATACTTCAGTGAAACTTCCATCCCAGTGTTGTTCGTAGCCAATAAGAGCGATATGTCCGCAGCGCGACAAGACTATATTCACCAGCCCAGCACTTTCTGTCAAAAGCACAAACTCCCCCCACCACATCCATTCTCCTCGGCACTGCAACCAAAGAAAGATATCTACACAAAGTTAGCCACGATGGCTGCGTATCCGTAAGTAATTTATGCTTTTATTAAGAATCATGCTGTATTTGGGAAAAGTGAAATCCACGCTTATATTCCCTGCATATTGTACAAAGTGACAGACTTTCTGTTCCTTGCTCAAAACAACTGATTGGAAAGGTAAGAATGATTTTGGGTACAATAATATCCTAATATGAATTAATATTAAAAGTGTGGATATCCAGCTACTTTTAACAGGATGTAACTTAATGTTTAAATAAGAATTTTAGAGGAGATAAACCTGTTCATACTTTTCAAGTAATTTTTTTTTCTTTAAAGAAAAGGGTGTGTTGTATTTCATGTTTTTGAAGGTGCTAACATAGACTTCCCAACTTAATTTATATACATAAATTTCGTTGTTTTACCAGTGTTTATTATAGTTATTTCCTTTAACAAAGCAGCTTAAAATTTTTGTTAAGATATGGAAAGCAGGCAGTGACATGTAAACATGATACAAAACATATTTTGAAAATATTGGTCAGATTCTTATAGTTTTTTGTACCAGTTGCAAATTACAGGATATACAATACTGTACTTTTATCGAAATGGAGTCTGCAGGTAATGAATAGATAAAAACAGTGATGCTATAAATATTCATTATTCCATATTAATGTTATTGTTTAGATATTTGATGTCATTATAGATTTTTTTACTCTCCAACACTACACTATATATCCTGCTAAAAGTGCCAAGGATGTCCACAACTGGGGGTAGAAACAAACTAATAAAACATTCTGAATATTATTTACTGCAGTATTTGAACAGACATATTTGCATTATTTAAAGAACAATCTTTTATTACTGGCTTCACTCGACTTTGTGTTTATGTACTTACTCGAATAATTTTCGGTTCTACGTATATTTTTCGGGTTTTGTGACCATGAACCAAGTTACTCTATATGGTGAAATTGGTCAAAATCGTGGTTGGTGTATAAATTTAGTATTAATGTTGTTTGATGAGATTAGCATTGTTCTTTGACTGCACCAGGTCCCTCACAGGAGGAATTACAGCATTTGTATATAGAATAATAATAATAATAATAATAATAATAAACCTTTATTTACATTGCAATACAATGGGTATTCATCAGCCGGGGCAATCCCCAACCCCCCACTGTGGTGCCCAACCACAGCAGTACCTGCCAGGAAACCGCTTAAACTCTCAGTCTTGGACGGGAACCGATTTTTCGACTTCGTGCATGCGATGCCAGCGCGTTACCACTGTACTAGCCAGATTAGAGTATAGTCATAATTACAGGATATTTAGATACTATTTGAAACAGGCTTGCATATATAGGAAAACTTTCAGAAACCGTATAGATACATTTTCCCTCACTTTTCGAGTGTTTGTTTTTCATAGAGCTTTATAATATAACTAATCTTAATGAGTGTCATGTTTAGATGCCAGGTTAATAATTCCACTTCTTTTTCTAGTCGATTTCAAGCTGCTTGGATGCTCTTTTATCGGAGCAGGTGTGTAACTTACTTGTTAAACCAGATCGATTTATCTTCCGCTCTGGTGCTTTAAGCTTGTCTCCTTGCACAGACTGTACACTTAGACTTCAAGTATATAATTTTCTCTAGTATAAGAACCTCTATTCGAATATCCATATGTTTGCAATTGCACTAGCACTTTTTCTTGATTTCTTACTTCTCCATCGCCTTGTGCACAAACTATTGATGCATGCCAGTAGGTGTTTACTTGTAATTAAGCATACCTTGTTAGATTTTAAATTTTCATTCACTTTTTGATGGTCAGTGATTTGAGAGATGTGTGTGTTCTGCTGAATTAATCAGGAAATCTTGTATTCCATTCAAAGGTATTTCTATTTGATTGAGTATATACACAGTAATACATAAGGGACATATGATGCTATTAGAATCTTACGTCATGTTGTGTATTATCTTTTATTAGTTTTAGGTAGGTATTATAGATTACATTAAAAACACTTCTTTGGAAGACTCAACACCATGTCTTTTTGTTGATATGGTAGGAGTATAGAAAAATTTTTGGCAAAGATTTAAAAGAAAGATGGTTGAGAAGTATATTGTAAGATGGCTGTACTTGTATATTTATTAAATGTTGATGCCATAATTAGAACTATATCCCTAGACGGTACCGGTTCCTTCTCCCCTCACTTAACTTGAATAAATGTATCTATTGTATACTTGATAAGGGATATGAAAATGATTTCCATTCATGCAGTGCATGTCAATAAAGAAAATTTCACTTTTTTAAGTCATATGAAATAATGAAATATTGGTGTGATCGAGTATATTTGCAAATGGGTGAAAAATGGACATAAATTATTGAGAGTTTTCGTTGGATGTGATTATCGTAGCAGATTCTGAAGCTTATGGCATCAAAAAATAAAAACTTTCCTTTTCGTGGATTTTGTTGCCCTAGGCAGAATTACACTAATTTTTAACAGCACTTTGAGGGATTCTTTCCCCATGTTCCTAATTTATTCTTATCATTTCAGGAACACATATAATAATATGCAATCATTGTGATTTTCTCTATGAAATGGTTTGCAGTACAGGGGGTCACTGTTGTTCGTCGCTTATTAGGATTATGAGAGGGCGACTAAAGATGAACAACAAAATTATTTATTCCCATTAGAATTATTGTAAATAGGGAATTTTTCGCCCTTGTCCTTAATATTTTGACGACGAACAGTGGGGACCCCGTATAATATAGTATTTTTTGATAGGTTCTTTGCACGATATGCTGCACTGTAACTTGTTTGCAGAAACTAATTGTGACATTAACAGAAAAAAGGTGGTCAAGTTGTTGAGTGTAATAATTATTTTGGTAAATTTCAGCAATCTGCGCCGGTTAGTGCACATGCTTCTTTTGAGACCTGACGCCACTTATGTAGCCAGGTGGGAAAGTATGATGCAGAAAAAAAAAAGAATGGAGACTAACAGTTTGACTGCTCACATTACTAATAAATTTAATAATTAAAAAAGCATTTCTTACCTTTAAATAAATAATTGTGTGCAAAGCATTGTAACACACACAGTGTATGATTAATGAGCAGGAAGCATTGAGTTGCAATGTTCTGCAGTGCGCATATTTGCTTCCAGATTGTACGTCTTATTTATCAGTACTTTTTTATGTTATGTAAGTTTGGAGTAACGTTTCATGTGATTTAAGTTGGCACCTTTCTGCATGTACTTATCATCATTCACTATTGCTTGAGCTTCAGATTACTTAACAGTTTTTGTACATTTTCTTGTCACTTAACAAAGTCCTTTTGTCTCTTATGGCTGTATTTTTTCCCGTTATTACTTACTTGCAGACAGTTCTTATACTTTTCATTATTTTTCCTATTCTGTGTTGTTGACGTTCCTTAGAATATCTACTGTACAGCCCTAAGTCCCTAAAGAAGGCCACTGCAGATTCCGAGCTTTACCATAGAGATCTCAGTGAGTGTATGTTGTGTTGATGGCTTATGTGGTTATAAGTGGAGCAGTCCTCCATAATGTTTTTAACAGTACAGGCATCACTGATAGTCTTGGTTATTGATACATAAAGATAGTTTGACCGTACTATGTCCTTGTTCCTCTTTCAACTATTTACTCTTAAGCACAACCATTTTCCTTTTAAAATATTTTTTTCTCATTTCTTTCTGTTTAAGTGTTTTTATCCTGATAGTATCTTCAAAGACTTTTACTATAGAAAAGCTCATTTTGGACTTATTACTCCATGAAGCTACCAGGTACTGTAAGTATGCACTTGGCAACATTATACAGTATATCTCTTCTTATTATATTCCCGCACAAATATAGATATGCAGTTGGCTGATTGTTACAAACTATTGCCCTGAAATACATTATAGAAATATTAAATTTAAATGTGTGTAGAATGTGTACTGATAATGACTCGTTGTGTATGTGACTTTTATGGAACAGATGTACATACGTGTATTTGAACTGCTGTAATACAATGACTGTTAGGTTGTTTGACTCTGTTGTTTCTTAACTGTGTAGCTTTTTCAAAATATGTCTTCTTAAGTTTACACTATACTGTGTACTGTATAAGTAATAAATGTCTTTGTTTAGACGGATCTCTCTGTATTTCTAACTTTAAGATTCAGTGATAGTAAGTTGGTATCATTTATTAGCATTGTGAAAATAGATTATACCAGTTTACGTTTTAAGTTGTTTTATGTATTTGTGTTTGCATTACTTAATATTTTCTTGCAAGTCTTGCAGAACTCTAGTGCTTTATGCATGCTGTATGTTGTCTTGATTTCTAACTTTAAACTACTATTCAGTCGTCATTCTTCATAAAGTTGATGACATGACCTTGTTTTGCCTGCTTCAATTATGAAAATGTCAGACATTTTATTTTTGTTTATTGAATACATGTAATGAAATTTCTTTAGGGCAAGGTATTGTATACCTGAACCATTTTTGTTGAGATTTATAAGGTATATTGCTCTTAGGTAAATATAAACAATATGAAAATATATATCTACAAGGCAAAACGATCAGCTGACATGAATTAGTATGAACAGTTGCTGCTTTAATGCCATTTAATGTGTATGTAATATGAATGTGGAAAATTTCTTGAGTAAAGTATGTTGCCTAAACATTAATACAGAAATATTTTAGGGTTCGATGTAAGAAGCGATCATCAATAGGAATTGGAAGATAAAATAGTAATAGGGTTAAAGTTGTTATAGAAAAGCTGGAATTTTGAATTTATTATATCTTCATAGCAACTTTATATTGTGGTTTTATGCATAACGTTATCATATATAGAACTTATTAGTATATCTCCATGCATCATATCAAGTTTCTCTCTGGTGGAGGCATAGCTAATCCCAAATAAAGTCTTTCAAAATATAGGATGGAGCTAATAGTTCCAGCCTGTTTTCTTCTGGTATCCCAAATGTATTCAAAAGTTTGCTCAATTCTCACTTCTTGAAACAACTGGAATATAATTCTCTAATATTTGATTACCAGTACAGCTTCTGCAAGGCAAGATCCATTGGTGACCTGTTTTATCTCACTCGTGTATGGTCATCTTAAGTACAATGTGGAATCTTTTGTCCTTGCCAATGATATCTCTAAGGCTTTTGACAGTGTGTGGCATAAGGCTCTATTAGCCAAACTTCCTGCCTATGGTTTTATCCCGTCTCTCTTTTCTCCAATTTTCTGTCTTCTTTCTGGCATGGTACCTAAAAGAGTGGGTATGTCAGCAATATGAGAATGAATTACACTATAAATTCTTTATTATTTAGGAGCCAGCATAATAAGTTGAATTCCAGTGTGCACCTAGGCACCTCATAGGGCACATCCTTTGAGAACTTTCCCTTAAAGCCTGCAAAATTGATCATTAATGTGAGAAAGTGACCAGACATATAAGTTCTCAAACTTAAATCCTGATTAGCTATACCTCATTATAGAGGGAGACTCTTGATGGAATGAATGAATACTCAGAAATAAACAATTATCTTTTTAGGGTTGATTAGTCATTGGATTAGTATTAGCATTTATGGAGTATGTGTGCTATGAAACTTAATCTTTAAGAATACTGTTAGTCATACAGGTCAGAAATATGGCCATTATAATTTAACTAAATTATCAAATAATAAATAAATATTAAAGGATTCAGGCATTACAAGAACTCTAATGGAATTTCTTAGTTTTTTAAACCATTCTACTTTAAAGAATTGTTCATGTTATATATGACAAAGGAAAAATAAAATATTTATATTGTTGAAGGGTTAAAAAACTGAGATTTTTTTCTTTCAGGCATATAAAGCAGTTGGGGATTGTGGTCGGAGAACACAGTGCTTGGTTGAAGATCGGGTTGGGAGTGGCAGCCTTGGCAGCATTCGCCCTTCTTCTCGCCAGAGCATTTCGATCTGTGGATAGATAGTCAAAATGTTTCTTACAGTATTATTTATTTTAATTAAAACATTACTGTTGTTTATTATGTACAGTAATAGGTAATTTTGCCATATTCTCCATGCTGTTCATTTCATTCCATGGACATTAATTAACCTTGGAATTTTCAGAGGAAAAAGCATCTTGTTAATTACTCTGCAGATAAATTTGTATATATTTAAAATAAGGACCTATGCTAATTTATGTATGAAAATATATTTCCTTTCAGTGTTATATCAGGTATTTTCACATCCATGAATTTCATGAAGCAGAGATTTTAGTAAAGAAAATATTTGATTGTTAAATGCTATTATTACCCTTCCTTTAATGGACATCTGTGGCTGTTGGGCCTTATGGCTGAAGATACTTACCCACCTATTCTGTGGGTGATCTAAGCAGAATGGTTGGAGGGGAAGCTGTGGCAACCCTCTATCCCCAAGGAGCTAAGAGGGGTGATTGAGGTGTGTTTTGGCTTGTGTAAATGTGTTCTTTGGCTCAGCCACCCCCTTACAATGGGAGATGGGGCCATTGTATGGAAGAAAAATACTTGTGGTAAAAGCAATTCTACACTCAATCTCTGTATCCTGCAGGAAGCTGCTAAAAGGGATAAGGGGATTGAGAGAGTGACAAATCTCCCTCATTAATGTCGTTTCCTTCCTAAAAAAAATTGGCTGGAGACAAGGACAGTTAGGATACTGTTAAAAAATCTTGTGGAGTATCATATGGTCTACATAATATTGTCAACACTGACTAGGTAAATACTCTTTTTGGGGGTGTTAAAGTAAATATTTACTAATCTGATCCACAGCCTCTACAAAAAGTTCCTGTAAGACTATATAAAACTACACAGCTGTTAAGCTTTCTTTTTAATACCACACCCTGTTTTGGATAAAGATTAGTTTTCTACACTCCTTCTTTATTTGGATTAAGCTAATTTTACCTTATAGATTTGAATGTTTTAACCTAATCAACTAAATTAACTAACCTAACCTAACCCACCTAACTGGATGTGTGCATAAAATGAATCTTAACCCTGTTTGTTCAAAATCTTTTGAATACTGCACATTAGTCAGATTATTTTACACTGCTGATTCAGTATGGTTTTTGCATATTTTTATGAGATTAAGTCAGAGCCAGGGTCGTTAATGCCTCTCTGCACAGGTTAGGTAAATATTAAATGAATAACCCTAAAAAAAAAAGTCAAGGAAGAGTATTCATTACTCTAATATCACCTCAAAGCCATATTGCAAACCAAGTATGGGTTAATATTCGTTTTATGCAGCCTTTCATTACTGAAATGTGCTACGCTGCTGAATATACTGTACACCAAAATTCACCCTATTTAGCTATGTACGGCTTCAAATCTGAGTAAGGTTGGGAGAGGTTATTTTATATAGGTTAGGGCCAAGAAAAGTATTAAAATAATTCAAAGCCATACCTATCAGAACTAAGTACTTTACTCCAAAAAATAGAACGGAAGAACAAAACGAATTTTTACCCAGGTTCATATGTAACACTGCACCCTAGTGATCTTGGTAATTATTTGATTTTCAATTTCCACATAAGCAGAAATGCTTAGTAGGACCTTGCTTTCGAACGAGCTCTCAATTACAAGATTTTTGTTTCATTATGTAGTACCACTATTGTTAGCTTTACACTGTGAACTGACTTAAATTTAGCCCTCACTAACATCTACTATTACAACTGTATATCGATACAATTAATAATCTTCACAATTTGTTGTTACATTCCCTAGCGATTGTTAAAGGATAAATATTACAAGCTTTTATTTATAATAGAATTTAGTTTCTGAGATCACTTCATGAAGAATAGTTGATGGTTGGAGTTCGCTAAGCAAGGACACAGTAAATGCTACTTGCATCTGTTGTCTTAAGGATAAATGTGATGATAACCATTTAGTAAAACAAAAATCCGACGAGGTGTTATTAGCAAAATACTCTTTCCTGTAAGCACAATTAGGTACTCACTCTCCTGATAACACAGCTTAGTAGCACCACCAGCCAACAATAATAGTGACGAACTCCACTAAGCTCAGTAACAACTAAAACTAAAAGCCACTGAAATAGAAATAGGAAGGAAGGTTATGTATTATGTGTCACTATAATTTCCCATTATTAGGGTGGACACATATTGAAACTGGGGAACTGAGGCTGCATACCCTTCCTGTTGCCCCACTGTGAGCTCGATCACGGGTCTGTTAATTCCCGAGTCGAGCCCTCTAAACACTACACTACAGTGGTCCCTTCTAGTAAACACAGAATGTAGCCATAAAATTTAGCTAGCCATAACTATGTAGAGAGTGTTACCGCAGCCATCTAAGCAAGCTATGACAGTACACTCTTAGATGTACTGACCTAATGAATTTATATACTTCTTGTCACGGGAAAGAGGCCTATGCTCGTAACTCCCCGTCTCCAGATCGGTTTAATATTTTACAAACTAAAACTAATCACATAGGTAAGAATAACTTTATGAGTTCAAAGGGTTGTTAAGTAACATTGAAAGCTCTCTGCTCACATTTACTGGTGGCTAGGCTTTCTCATCACAGTGATTCATAAACCATCTCTGTGCCAGAACGTGAGGATATTGAAAGTGTAGTATTCGACAAGCATGGAAGCTCTTTGGCACTGTGCGCAAGTTGGGACAAGTAATATGGGTTCGATTCCAATGTCAGGCATTAGAAAGGACATCCAACCTTACTTTCTATTATAGCTCTTAAGATGTTTGTCTCCATCCTTGCTTGAAAGGGGACTTATAGTGAAACATACGACGGTGTATATTACTTTCAAGTGCTAGTTCCAATCAACTAAAGAGGAAGAGTGAACTGAAACATGTAGACAAGTGGAACAGAATCTTCAAAGGTTCAAGTTTAAAAAAAGCTATTAATACATTTACAAACTGCCCTCGCATATATATAATCAAGTTTAGTTCATACAGCTTAACCTAAAAGCAAAAATATTCACTAATACTAACAGCTTAACCTAGAAGCAAAAATGTTCACTGATACTAACACAAGAATTTTATTTACCTTTTGCTTATACTGTTAACAACATCTTATATATAGGAAGCACATCTAGCTCCATATCAATACTGTATACCATTCTTAAATCTTGTAGTAGATATACTACTGATGATGACATGAAATGGTGCACAATTAACTGAAGATACCAGCAAAGGCTGTAAAAATGGTGAATTGCATGCACAAATTGAATATTACTTTGTATGAAGTCACTGTTTTACATCATATATATATATATATATATATATATATATATATATATATATATATATATATATATATATATATATATATATATATATATATATTATATATCATTATTCATTTATCTATACTGGGGTCTGTGCTGGCTCGGTTGTAGAATATGTGAGTTGGTAAGTGACTAAGAGGATTTGATTCGACAGCATGGTGTTAGGAAGGACATTCAGCCTTAATCCCTCAGATCCAACATGTCTGTATATACCCCTTTTTGAATGGGGGTAAATTGGAGAAACACAAGGAATTATTTTTTTAATCTATTCAGTAAATTACCTTTTCCTGATAATTTAGAGCATTAACTATGAGTATTTTTTTTATAAGGTATCATCATATTTTCCAATTCTGTGGTTTTATATCTTTCTGAAATCACTTTGATAACCTTGCTTAGGTATTATTCTACAAAAATAACACTGAATTTAACATAGAAAGGTAGCTTTTAAAGCTGGGTAAGATTAGGTTACACTGTCTTAGGAAGTGCTCTTGCATAATGAAATAGGGGAAGATGTGTTATGATATAATCTCTGTTCTTTTTCACCATTCTTATGAGTCACAATTAGTACCCATTTGAAAGGGGGTAGACACAGACAAGTTAGAGCTGGGGTATTAAGGCTAGTTGCCCCTTTCTAATTCCCATCAGCAGTAAAATTTTATAATTTATTTTGCAGTGTAATATAGTAGGAATTAAGGTTTCGTACTGCATAAATCTATAATGCATATAAGAAAATTAGGGTAAATATGTACTTTTACACCTCCAAGAAGATCAATGTAAAATCACTGAAAAAATTGCTGAAGTAAATAGAAATCTATTAGTTTCACTAGTAACTCGTTAATTAATGGTGTGTTAACTAACCCACCTTACCCAGCCAAAGTTACCAAATCTAATCTGAAATAATAAATGTTATACGATTATTTTATAAGTTAACCTTGTATAAACTCTCGGTATAGGTTAGATAAAGTTATAATACAAACATATGAAAATTCTGACAATATGAGAGGTATTTACCTAATTGTGTTCACGCAAAGGAGTCCTACACTTGTAACACCCTGTCTCTAGTTCAATTTTCTTTCTTTTACTCACTAATTTAATTTAGGCTCACGGGGTATGTTAAATTTCGCTTATAATATCCTTATTTCAGACTAAAATAACTTTCTTAATCTTTTCCACTGATATGAATGACCTAGGTTCACCATAACCCGTTCTACCATAAAATAATTAAAATCCTAATTTCTCAAAAACAATACAAAAACTAGCATCCTCTAACCATTAACTTGAATCTTAAACCTATTTAATTACTATTTTTTTTTACAAGAAAAGGCCTAGAATGAGCATAAAAGTCCCGGGAATAAAAGCATCACCATGTTTAGTATTTTGTAAGATATTACATAAAATGCAAAAGTTTAGATAGCTCTAAGATATACAAAATTGCTCCAATTTAATGTCAAAAATTCACATACGAACAGCAGAAGCGAAAGTCATAGGAGTAATGACGCAGATTTTTAGCGAGACCTTTCCTGGAAAAGTCTCTCTCTCTCTCTCTCTCTCTCATAAAGACGAGCTGCAAAGCATCTTCGGATTTAAAACGCTAAGCACAGATTTTTGTTAAATTATTTATAATTATAATTTATTCATAACTCATCACTTTATTATTATTATTATTATTATTATTATTATTATTATTATTATTATTATTATTTCGTGTAATATTGCGTGTGAATAGAATAAAGACTATTCTTCACAATACAGTATTCTACTTTATCAATTATTTACAAGACGGTGAGGAAGAAATCGCTCCAGCAAGCCTGGCACAGCTCAGAAAAACGTGAACATGGGGCTGTAAAAGAACTAGATCTGTCCTCACAAATTCCCTTCGCGTTACATTATGTACAGTCACTCATAAATATTCTTGGGGCTCCTCAGTACGTATGACGTATGGATAACTACCAACGCCACTTCTTTCTACCCAACACTTCTCTAATCACTATTCAACCCACAAGACGAGCATCAAAAACTCGTTTCTTCACTATGAAGGGAATATCATTATTTTTCGTTATGAATGAAACAAATTTAAGTACATGGCACACCTTCGCTAACCAGCGAAGAAAGTGATAATGATGATGTTACTGTTAATGATGATGATGATGATAATGATAATGATGATGATGATGATGATGATTATTATTTTTCATCTTAAATTTCGACTTACTTCTTACTCATTTGTTTACTTGTAACTTTAGGATTTTTATTTTTGTATTAATCAAAGCTTTACAAATAACAGGAAAACTGGAAATAAATATATTTAATTTCTTTCATTATTTTATGCTGGAATGACCGATATCGTTAGGCTGACCAGAAGGAATCATATTAAGGACTTTTCTCTGCATGAAAGTGTCTCAAGTAGACCCATTACAGTGTCTGGATTTACTAAATAATTTCAGTGGAATGAGAAAATGATACCAAGAAATATAACACTATTGAAAAAATGATAGCAAGAAATATGGTGAAAGTGAGAAAATTATATAATTTTTTTTACAAAATTGGGAAAATTATAGCAAGAAATATAGCGAACTTCGAAAAATAATAGCAATTAATGTTATAATACAAAATATTATTTGCCCAATGGAGACACAAAGATAGATAGATAGATAGATAGATAGATACTTTATTGACCACAAAATACATCGATAAATTATATACATAGCATAGTAGATTAGTTACTCTCTTCAATAATACAAATCTCATATAAAAATTAAAATCAAAAGTTTAAATTGTAGTCCAAAAACTAAACCGTTATCAAATATAGATGGCATAACTGGCAATATGGAATGAGCAATTCATTGCAAAAAATAAACATGGTCTCCATACCTTCACCGTTCAATACAATGCTAAAATATTATGAATTATCATACATACGGTATCAGGCGTAAATTGATCAGAATGCATTAACTGTTCCAAAGTATCAAAATTATGACTCTGCCTAAGTTGATCGGTGAGCGGACAATATTGAACCACGTGTCGTTCATTCTGTACATCACCACAGATACACAAACGTTCCTCTGGCAGCAACCGCCCCCGTCCTCGCCTGTTCCACCGCCCTGTCTCACTCACCAATGAATGTCCACACACGCGAAAGTGAGTAAATGACAGTCTGTGCAGTTCATTAATAGTGTGTCTTTGCTTATAAACATAATGTACGTCAAAAGATGGGTTAATTTCTTTATGTATCTTACGTCTAGATGACCCACTGTTCCTAATTCCAGACACAACATCTCTCATCACAACGCTCAGATCTACTGGCTCTCGTGAAATATACTCGCTCACCAATCTGCCCATAACATAATTCGCCTCAGTGACAGTCCTAATAGCAAATGAAAGCGGGTCATCTCGGTACTCGGATCTTTCTTGCCACATTCTGTAAAAGAACTTATTCTGTTTATATTTTACAAGATCTGGCAATGGAGGGTATCCAGATTCAACATAACAAACGTCACTACATGTTGTTCGCCTCACTCCCAGTAACTGTTTCAAACACCAGTTGTATAACTTAATCATAGGTTTCAGATCCGAACACACCCACGACTCACATCCATAAAGCAATGTTGACATAAGACAAGCATCAAAAACTCGTTTCTTCACTATGAAGGGAATATCATTATTTTTCGTTATGAATGAAACAAATTTAAGTACATGGCACACCTTAGCATTAGCATGAGCTCTAACAGCTGATGAAACACACCCGTCACTCGTAAATGGTGAACCTAAATAACTATGCTTATCACAAGGGTTCACAACTAGCTCGTTCACCACTAACGGCTCCGAGTCTGCCTCACCGCCGCTTATCACAAAAAACTTGGTTTTTGACTGATTAATCATCATCCCATATTCGGTACAATAACTTTTCAAAATAGTTTCTTTATCATATTTCTTCTTGTGGTCGCTAGCAGTACAGTATCGTCCATTAATACCAAAACGTGTAACCACATCAAAAATCCATCCAACTCACATCCTTCTTTAATCATTCTAATCAAATCATCCACAAATACAATAAAAAGCAAACAAGAAGTTGGGGAGCCCTGTCTTACACCAATCGTTATGGTTATTATCGCGGTCCCAATAATACTTTCTGTTACACTATACATGGCAATTATCGCGCCCAGCATCACTGAACCACAACCTAATCGCCGTAATACTCGGATCAAAACTTTTCTCGGTACCATGTCATAGGCCTGTGAAAAGTCTACAAATGTTATAAACAATTTCATCTTTTTTCTCTTCGCCATGTCACAAAACAAACGTAAGGTTACAATGTGCTCCAGGCATCCCCTTTTCTCTTGGGCTCCTGCCTGCTCTCTAAATGGCTTGAGCCACTGTTTCAATCGGGAACACAACACCATGTCATAAATCTTTCCAATGCTGCTAATTATATTAATTCCTCGGTAATTCCCCACATTTGCTTTGTCACCCTTTTTAAATATCATAAATAATTTAGCTTTTGCCCATGACCGTGGGTATACACCCGACTGAAACACCGTATTAAAGAGAGTCATAAGAGTTAATATCCAAGAGCCCGGCAACATCTTGAACAGACCCGGCGATACACCATCCGGTCCGCATGCCCTATCGGATTTCACCTGCTTAATTTGTTGATCAATTTCTATGGATGTTATAGCCTCATCCAAAACGGGAATAAATACATCATGGGGTACATCGTGATTGTCGAGCTCTACACTATTTGGGGGATTCAAGACACTCTCATAATAATCTTTAAACTCCTCATTAGTAGGACAATCATCTGTATTTCCTTTTCTGTCATACTCACCCCTCCAGTCTATAGCTCGCCAAATCTTCAAATTATCCTTATCATTTAATAATGTCTCCCATCATCCCATACTATTATCCACTTGTTGTTCATTAGGCTGACTCCTGCTGGCACTAGTACAATGATATAATGAATCGGTCACACTACAAGCAAAGTCATCAACACTCTCCATCATGACAGGTATTTCGTATTGCGTTAAATTGTTTCGGAAGTCTCTTTTGTCAATAGCATTTATATTTATAGGCTTTTTTACTCCGCTGTTTCGAGTTGTACTACCACACCACATCAGGGATAGCACTGCTCATAAGTGAGAGGATTCAAGTTGAAGAAATAAACTTGGCTATAGAAAGTGAGTTCAGGGAATTTCTTGTTGCTCGCATAAATACTGGGTCAGAGAGCATTATAATAACTGTTGTATACAACCCACCAAGGAACCAAAATAGGCTTGAAATTTATGAGGAAAGTCATATAGGTACTATTGAAGTCATAAACTCAGTTGTTAACATGGCACTGGAGAAAAAATGTAGGATTTTGATTATGGGAGACTTTAATCATAAAGAGATAGATTGGATAAATCTTGACCCACACAGTGGTGAGGACTCATTCGGGGCAAGATTCCTAGATTGCGTACAAGGGAATTTCCTACACCAACATGTAATGGAACCAACAAGGGCCAGGGGTGGGGATGAGCCATCACTACTTGATCTAGTGTTCACAGATAATGTGTTGGATATTGAAAATATTGAGTATGAACCACCAATTGGAAAGAGTGACCACTGTGTGTTGTTGATGGAGTATATCATTGAAGATATTCTTCCTGAGAGTAGAGGCACTGAGGACATGAGGAGGAACTATCCGAAAGGAGATTACATCAAAATGAATGAGCTTTTTGCAGTTATTGACTGGAGAACCTTATTTAACAACAAATCTGTACAAGAAATGCATGACATCTTTTGTGAGAAATATGGGAAGATAGTAGATTGCTGCATACCTGTCACCAAAGTAGGTGTAATTCATGCCAGAGAGAAATGGTTCGATAATGGGTGTAAAAGAGCTAAGGAGTGGAGAGACAAATGCTGGAAAAGGTATAGGAGGAGAAAAAACATAAATGCCTGGCAAACCTACAAAAGAGCAAGAAATGACTACCTAAGTAAAAGGAGAGAGGCAGAGAGAGATTATGAGAGGGACATCACCAGGAAGGCTAAAGAAAATCCCAAGCTTTTCCACAGCTTTATCAGAGGAAAACTGAAGGTAAAAGAACAGGTTTTAAGGCTAAAGAGAGCGGATGGAAGCATCACTGAGACGGATGAAGAGATCTGCAAAGAATTGAACAAGGAGTTTCAGTCAGTATTTACAGTAGAAAATACCCCACCCCCTCAGATTGCAGTGATAGAAGCTCAAGGGCCGGTATTAGAGAACATCAACCTTACAGCCACAGAGGTATGCAAAGCGCTAATGGATTTAGATGTTCATAAAGCTACAGGTCCTGATAACATATCCCCCCATGTGCTTAAAAAATGCGCAAACACAATATCAGTGGCACTAAGTATCATATTTAAGGAGTCACTGGAGTCGGGGGAGATTCCAAGATGCTGGAAACAAGCAAATGTGATACCTATCTTCAAAAAGGGAAGGAGGGATACGGCTCTGAACTATAGACCAGTTTCCTTGACCAGCATAGTTTGCAAAGTTATGGAGAAACTACTAAGGAAACATATCTCTCTTCACTTGGAATCCTTCAACTTTTTGTCAGTGAGGCAACATGGCTTCAGAGAAGGTAGATCAACAGTAACAAACTTATTAGAATTTTATGATGAGGTAAGCCAAATCTTACAGGAAAGAGAAGGCTGGGCAGATTGCATATTCCTAGACTTCCAGAAAGCGTTTGACACTGTTCCACATGGGAGACTTATTAGGAAGCTGCAAGCAATGGCTAGAATAGGTGGAAATGTTTTGGAATGGATAAAAACTTACTTAGAAGGAAGGGAACAGAGGGTTAGAGTAAGACACTCAGTGTCTGAATGGAGAAGAGTTAGTAGTGGAGTTCCACAGGGTTCAGTTTTAGGGCCACATTTGTTCCTTGTATATGTAAATGACCTACCAGAGTCTGTAAATTCATTCATGAATATGTTTGCAGATGATGCAAAGATTGTGAAGAAAGTAAAAAACGAGAACAATGGTAGAGAACTTCAGGAGGATCTAAATAATCTGCATGAGTGGTCAGAAAAGTGGCTAATAAAATTCAATACTTCAAAATGTAAGGTAATGAGAATGGGTACAAGTGCAAGAAGGTCCAAGCTTGACTACTCGGTGGCTGGAGTACAACTTCAAGAGACAGAAAATGAGAGAGACCTAGGAGTAAACATACTGGCAGATTTGTCTCCAGAAATACATATAAATGGCATAGTAAGGGCAGCATATGCATTCTTATCAAATGTAAGGGTAGCCTTCAGGCACATGGACAAGGAAATGTTCAGAAATATTTATGTAACCTATGTGAGGCCAAAACTCGAATATGCAGCCCCCTTTTGGAATCCGCACTTGAAAAAGCACATAGCTAAGCTTGAAAAAGTTCAAAGACATGCCACGAAACTGGTGCCAGAAATACGCAATCTCAGTTATGATGAGAGGCTGAGGGAATTAGACTTACCATCACTCGAAGCTAGAAGAGTAAGGGGGGATATGGTGACAGTCTTTAAATTCCTTCATGGTTATGAAAGAGTGGATAGGGATCGATATTTCGATATGGCTGGCTCTAGAACTAGAGGTCATAGTTTGAAGCTTGGTAAGAAAACTTCTTTGCAGGATGTAAGGAAATACTTTTTCAGTGTAAGAGTAGTTGATAATTGGAATTGGCTAATCGAGGAGGTAGTTAATGCTATCTCAATCCATAGTTTTAAGGACAGGTACGATAAGTATCACTAAGTCTAAAATGGAACCGATCAGGAGACGGGAAGATACGAGCTTTGGGCTCTTTCCCGTAAACACAATTAGGTAATCACAATTAGGTAATCACATGCTCTCCCAGGAGCTGGGCGTAGGAGCTGAGACTTACCATATCTACGCCCTTCAAAGAAACTGTTACAGATACTGGAGCATGACCTGAAGGAAACGAATCTTTACGAATCACTACAAAATCGCTCACCTCACCCAACACCTGGAAGCTAACCACACACGTATCCACTTCCGATACCCATACATTTCCTTTACGATATGTTAAATCGCTAATATAATGATCATTAGGCGTCTTAAGGTTATTAACTAGTAATAATTCAGAGTCAATACAAATGGTTGACAAAATATAGGCATTATCGTTAGGGAGTCTCACATTTTCTGGTACAATAGGATAAGAATACAAATGATTATCTGGCACCTCGACAAGCTTAATTAATTCGCGCGCAAACTTACCAAATCTAGCGTTCATATCACTTATGATGAAACACTTACTTTCTGGATAAGATTTAACTTTTTCTTGGATAGACGAAAAAAATGTGTGAGTATAATACTGAGAGTCAGCAGGGGGAATGTAACAAAACCCAAACATCATATCAGTTGCACAACGAAACTTAATCCATATCTGATCTTCGATCTCTGTATCTACACTTGCAACCATATTCACTAAATAATTTTTTATCAACACCACAGTTCCTCCTCTGTGCTCCGCACCTCTCTTTACACTCCTAACTGCCACATAACCGGGGAACGAAATATTTAGGGACGTTTTCACTTCATATAGACCTACCACATCATAATTTCTTAATAGGTCATCTACACATTTCTTTTCAAGTTTTGTTTTAATTCCATTAATATTCCAAGAGAGAATTTTTAGTTTTCTCGTATTTTGTGGTCGACTTAAAAAAATTGTTGACTCCAGCTATCGATAACTACACCATCACGGTATAATTTCCTCTCCTTGGGGTCGAAGCGTATAACGCATCCTTCATTCTCCGGTCGCTCCTTCTCCGTCTTTTCAGCATCTCGTAGCCGTTTCCACTCCTTTCGGACACTTGGGTGGACGTCCTTCTTCACGTATATCTTGCTGTATACTCCAGTAGCCTCTTTCAAGTTTTTCGCATTACTCAGGATTTGTTCACGCAACTGTTTGTCGGGAACGTTAACCAATATCGCCCTCCTTCTGTCTCCTACCGCTGCAGTTCCCAATCTCCGGTGTTTCACCCCCTCCACTGCCACCCCCACCTTGGTCCAGATCTTCTGCATTTTGTCATCATCCGTAGTGGCGCCATCTAGACTCTCATGTTCATCAGGTACTCCAGTAATTATGATATTCGTCTCCCTCTCCTTCCGGTCTATCACCTGCAGAAATCTTTGCTGGCTGGCAATAATCTCCGCTTGTTTGTTCACCTGTCCCTGTAGGGTCCCAAGCTTCTTATTAACGGCACTATCCGATGATGTAATTACCTTCTTCAGCTCGATGATTTCATTAATGAGCAGATTTACCTTCCCCGTCAGCTCTTCCATACCTCCCACATCCTGTCCCGGTGGCGCCAAAATACTATCGATGAGCTCATCTTTGGTCATCCTGGTCAGCTGATTACGCTGCATGTTCCTCAGCTCCGGTAGTGGTCTGGCCATGATGATATAGTACCAACAGCACTGTCCACAATATTAAATCAAAATATATTCCTGGGACAAGCTTATTGTCCCTGGCCACAGCGATGATGTCGCAATGTCAGAATTGGGGCTCGCCACCGACCACACTCACTTACTCGGGCTCGTTAATCACTTATTTTGACAAATTAGCTCCAATCACACAACAATGTCTATGTATTGATACCTTATATCACCGATGACATGCTAGAGAGTAGTTTAACTTGCGGTTATATCTTGGAAATTGGTCAAAATATGAGGAGCTCTTTAGCCAATGCTCTCGAAGCTAGAAGATTGAGGGGGGATATGGTGACAGTCTTTAAATTCCTTCATGGTTATGATAGAGTGGATAGGGATCGATTTTTTTTATATGGCAGGCTCTAGAACTAGAGGTCATAGTTTGAAGCTTGGTAAGAAAACTTCTTTGCAGGATGTAAGGAAATACTTTTTCAGTGTAAGAGTAGTTGATAATTGGAATTGGCTAAGCGAGGAGGTAGTTAATGCTATCTCAATCCATAGTTCTAAGGACAGGTATGATGAGTATCACTAAGTATAAAATGGAACCGATTAGGAGACGGGAAGATACGAGCTATGGGCTCTTTCCCGTAAACACAATTAGGTAATTACAATTAGGTAATTACACACACACACACACACACTAAGGAAAATCCCAAGCTTTTCCACAGCTTTATCAGAGGAAAACTGAAGGTAAAAGAACTGGTTTTAAGGCTAAAGAGAGCAGATGGAAGCATCACTGAGACAGATGAAGAGATCTGCAAAGAACTGAACAAGGAGTTTCAGTCAGTCTTTACAGTAGAAAATACCCCACCCCCTCAGATTGCAGAGATAGAAGCTCAATGGCCGGTATTAGAGAACATCAACCTTACAGCAACAGAGGTATGCAAAGCGCTGATGGATTTAGATGTTCATAAAGCTACAGGTCCTGATGACATATCCCCTCATGTGCTTAAAAAATGCGCAAACTCAATATCAGTGGCACTAAGTATAATATTTAAAAAGTCACTGGAGTCAGGGGAGATTCCAAGATGCTGGAAACAAGCAAATGTGATACCTATCTTCAAAAAGGGAAGGAGGGATATGGCTCCGAACTACAGACCAGCTTCCTTGACCAGCATAGTTTGCAAAGTTATGGAGAAACTACTAAGGAAGCATATCTCTCTTCACTTGGAATCCTTCAACTTTTTGTCAGTGAGGCAACATGGCTTCAGAGAAGGTAGATCAACAGTAACAAACTTATTAGAATTTTATGATGAGGTAAGCTGAATCTTACAGGAAAGAGAGGGCTGGGCAGATTGCATATTCCTAGACTTCCAGAAAG
>JAXCGZ010011450.1:5000-15000 GCA_037179515.1 Halocaridina rubra
TATATATATATATATATATATATATATATATATATATATATATATATATATATATATATATATATATATATATATATATATATATATATATATATATATATATATATATATATATATATATATATATATATATATATATATATATATATATATATATATATATATATATATATATATATATATATATATATATATATATATATATATATATATATATATATATATATATATATATATATATATATATATATATATATATATATATATATATGCCAGTCAAACTTTTTATTAAGCACTGGTGTGTGAAAATATATTCAGTATTTTATACAATCAATATATTATACACACGTAGAAACTTTTAAACAATTCAGTTTTTAACAGCCTTCCTGCTCATTACTATCATATCGTATGGTTTGACTATTACATCTTCAACTAAAAACTAATACTTTCATAATATATATTTATGTACTCATTGAAGTGCTCAAAAAGAATTGTTTTACCTTCCCGACATATCTAACCCTCTCTTCTTTAAGGCAAAATTCAAAATATATATTTAACAAACAGCTCAAGAGCTACTAAGAAACGTATGCTTCTCAACAAATATTTTCTCATATATATGTGTGTTTGTATATGTGGGTATTTGTGTATGAGTACCCCCCTCTGTTTATATATACTCTCAGTTTATATAATCCAATTAATTAATTGTCCAATATATGAAGATCTAAAGATCGGGACACACTGAGAGAATTAACATTTGTCCAATAACAATTATCCTATATGGAAAACAATATAATTCATCCTACAGTTCCTCAATGCCTGGTATTATGCATAAGAGTAAGAAAAAAAAGAATCTGCTTTGACCCTAACTTGGATACATGGCAGCCATTAATCACGTAACGTCGCCATTTTTTCATTCTGTTTGTGAAGGCGAGGCAAAAAGCTAGTGTTAAGAGAGTGGTTTTTTTATATGGAAATAAAAAAAAAGTGTTTTTATATAATCTGTTACTCAAAAGATATAATGCAGTATATCTAAGAAGAGCTTTAACTTTGACCAGGGTGAAGGCAAGTGACACTAAGTTACAAATATGAACTCATTAGTTGCTCTAAGAGAAGCAGTAATGTTTGCCTTTAGGAAACTTTACGAGGATGACAAGTGAAATAGGACGATGATTGAAAAGGGTCTAATTGAAAAGCTTTTTTCCTATATAAGGAAAAAGGAAGATAGACCTCAAAAAAGATCAAAAACTCTTTCACTCATCAAGAAACTAAGAGTACAAGATGTTATTTATGCATAGTCAGGCACAAGTCTCCAAATATAAGTACTGTCGGACTGAATAAAACCATCGTGGTAAAAAAAAAATATATATATATAGAATTTAGAGCACTTATAATGGAGCGGAATGACATGGATGGCAGATATTTTCTCTCATTAGAAGAAAAATCAATGGCAATAGTGACTGTGTACTGCAATAGCATGAAGAGACGTATACCTCCAAAACTTTTTGAGACATCATCGAGACTCGATAGGCCTATGACTGCCTACCAACCTAAATTCTCTTTATGCAATTTGAGTATTATTGGCCAAAGTGAAAAGTTAGGACATTTTTGTGGAATAGTCCAGTATTAGTACTTTGCAAAAACTGCAAACAAACTTTAACTCAGAGAAAGCCAAAAGACAAGACGAAAATACCCACATCGCAAGGTATTAATAAATGAACACTGAATATGTTCAATCATGGCAAAAGGATGAATAAGTAAAGCCCTCTCTCTCTCTTTGCTGCATGGAGACGAGATATTTTGTCAATGAAAAATATAACCTTACTTTTCCTTCCATGAAAGAGCTTTTCCCTGTTACAACGAAAGAAAAAATATTTAAAGGAGTTCAATGCCTAACTTTAGCGGAAATGCTGGAATACACAAAATTCGAGACTAGAATATCTTTTTTTTTTGGTACCTGTTTTATAAGATCTGAAAACAGACGTTGTAACGAAAGGTGTTCCAGAAATATACATCGCTGTTGCATTTTTTGAATAGTTCTCAGTAGGTCTCCTTTACACCTAACCAATTTACCTCATTGCCAAATACTTGCCACACAGAATAAATATGGAATGTTTGTGCAATAGAAGATAACCAGAAATCCCTTAACCTTAAACAAATACTAATGATTAAGAGTGACCCCATGTAAATATGGTGAGAACTGCCAATAAAGAAGATATAGGCCCGAAAGGAATCCAACCCAGGAGCAAATACCAATTCCGAACTTGGCACCAGGAAGGGCATCCAACAGTTATATATTGAGCCAATGCCATAGAGGACGAGAGGTGTCAGTTGCTTGTGGAAGAAATTCAACTCTCTTTAGTGCCAGTAAAAAGCTTGGCTGCAAACCCATTCATTTCCTTAACTGTTTCTGGATGGAAAATAATATCTCAGATTATTTACCATAGTTGTTAAATGATCCACTATGATAGGAATTAAATCAATTACATATCGTTTTCTAACCAAAGGAAGCATTTCCAAACAAGCAAAACTTGCTTTCCATTTCCATAAAGTTATTTTTTTCTTGAATGCTTTTATTTTGTAGGTGGATGAAAGGAGATTTTCAATTCCATTTACATAGATATGCTCAGACTGTTAGAGTGTTGGAACATTTCAGTAAAATATTCCAATTTTAAGATCCAAAATTCACATTCCAGAACTCAGCAAAACTTGTTTTATTTTCTTACTTAAAAAATGAAAGTAGTTCTTAACGAAGTTCAAGTACGCGACAGAGTACCCTACCTTTTGATAACCTCCACATTTCTGTGTGCAAAGGTAAGTGCTTGTGTTGCGAATTCATATTTTCACAAAGTAGTTCTAATATACAATATTTTACTGGTCATGTTTACTGAAATTTACCATGACTACAACTTGATCAAAAACGTCTTTCAATTTAGTACCCAACGTTTTTGCCATTAAGACTTCTCTGTGAAAGAAGCAGTGAGTTGTTATAATATTTGGATTTTGTCGTTTACAAACGATACAAAACCTTTGATAGAACCTACCATTGATGGAGCTCCATTAGTACAAATCCCGACACATGAGTTCCAGGATAAATTCCATTTCTCAAAATAATTTGTCAAAACATGAAAAATTTCTTCACCTTTAGTAATGATAGTCAGTTCTTTGCAACAAAGAAATTGATTAACTATATCATCTCCATCAATATAGCGAATAAATACCAATAGTTGTGCTCTGTTGGTTATATCCATTGATTCATCGACTTGAATTGCATAGAATGAATTCTGAAGCTTATTACTGCACAAATTCTCGTCACAATCATTAGACATTTCCAAGATACATCTGTGAACAGTATCATATGATAGGGGAATTTTGCTTATTTCTTTTTCTGCATCATCTCCTAGAATGGTCTTTACCATCTTCTTGCATACGGGTAAAATCAGGGATTCAGCAATAGTATGAGATTTCATTTTTAAGGCAATCAATTCCGATACTTCATTAGAAGCAATATGAGCTTTATCAGACAATGTTGCTCTGCTTTTGAAAACAACTGCTTGTTTCGTTTGTTGCTCAAATAATCCTTTAAAATAACATAAGTCTTTTCCTTGCAGACTGCCATGTGACGTTCGGAAATGCTTACTTAACTTGCTTGTTTGACATTCTGCATCCACAAACCAAACACAGTGGAAGAGGCTGAATTTCACTTACAGTCCAAGTGAAACCATAACTTAAAAAACTTTCTCCGTATTTTCGATTAGGCCTAGTCTTACTTTTCTTGGTTGAACACTTTGTTGCACCTGAAGTAGTTTCACCATTAGAATGAAGTTCATCACTGGTACGTTTCTTGCTTAAAAATCAATCCTTTTTTAGGTAGTCATTTTTTTTTATATTATAATTCTCCGAGTTTCCTGAACGAGAACTTTGAAGAGTAGTGTAGCAGCTTCTGGGCATCCAGTGAATGACTGACTGGCTGACCATAATTAAAGATGTTTTTATATTCAAGAAGAATAGAGAGGGCAGGTTATCGCCACTAATTATAAACTCATTTTGATCTGTCAGCTTATGAAGAAAATTTCGTTATATGGTTGTCCCTTTTGGTATAGCATTAGATATTAAATTACCAGACCATTTTCATTAAAAAAAAAGATTTTTGAGGGATTTGTTAATTCAGTAAATCCTGGGGATTTCCCAAGTACAGGGATCAACAGAGGTGATGCTTATTGCAGGGCTTATGTCCCTCACGGTACCTAGGTCAAAGGATAACCGCCGACTCCTTCCTCAAATGTCATTATAGCTGCTTCTCACATGCTTTAGGGTGGCTTGTTCTAAGATTTTATATCCAACATTCTCTCTCTCTCCTCTCTCTCTCTCTCTCTCTCTCTCTCTCTCTCCTCTCTCTCTCTCTCTCTCTCTCACTCTCGAGAGAGCGAGAGAGAGAGAGAGAGAAAAAAGGAGAGAGAGAGGAGAGAGAGAGAGAGAGAGAGAGAGAGAGAGAGAGAGAGAGAGAGGAGAGAGAGAGAGAGAGAGAGAGAGAGAGAGAGAGAGAGGAGAGAGAGAGAGAGAGAGAGAGGAGAGAGAGAGAGAGAGAGATAATGACTAATTTAAATACCTTGAGGAAGGGAAAAGAAAAAGAATTATCCATTCCCTATTAAAGATTAAGAAAATGAGCATCCAGTTTAAAATATCAAATGACGAAGACTTTACTCAGATATTGGAGCCACGTGCCAATCCGTAGATCTTAAATATACGGATTTTTTAAATGAAAAAAGAAATCATAAATTATTCTTTCATCAACTTGAGGCTCACCTGGCTACCATTAAGGGTGCACCAGTGCACCTGGGCATAACATTGCACTTGAGCATACCAGTTGAGAAATGCTGCACCAGAAGGTAAAATGAATGGGCATACTTTAAATTTTACAATATCCTTACAATTAGTTTGATATTTCGTGTATTTCACGAATATTTCATTGAAAACTTAAATTTAGGGTTTCCTTTTTTCAGAAGAAAATTTGAACGCAGCTTCGTTTGTCATTTATTACCCAACTTTTTTAAGTGACTATCTTTGTTTTTGTTCTTGTGCCTTTCCTAGTTCTTATCTTATTAGTCAGACAAACGGAAGAGGAGGTATGTATGCATTATAAACTTTTACATTATCTTTAGAGATGTATTTCGTTATTTATAAGATACAATTACGTTTAGAAATTAAAGTCATGATAATATGGAATGAAGGAGGAATGAAAATATTCTTCAAGTGCATTGTCCCTTTTTATTGGGACAAACTACTCAAACATTTAATTTTCTGGAAGTCACGCACTTTTCCGTCTGTGGTCACTTAATGAACCATTGTAGGAATGAACAAAAAATTTATTTATACTCGCTTTGTTGTCATTATAACTAAGAATTGCTACACTTCTCAAATTTGTAGATCTAAAAATTTTCCTCTGAAAAGGACAGATAATGGCCTGAACTCGTCTCCCACAGATAAATGTTCTTGGTCTCAGCCAAAAAACTCTCCAAAAGCATCTGATAATGTACCTTTCCTACTCTTATCAGTCCTTATGGTTTCATAGCTTGCTCTCCCACTGACAATGTCACTGTCTGCGGCTCTAATTATTTCCACCTGACCTCGCACTTTAACCCTTAATAATCCTGTACTATCTCCTATTGTTTCAACAAGCAACGTCCATAGTGTTTTTCTCTCTATAAAGACAAACAATGTATCTGGACCTAACAATATCCTTGTAAAGCTCCTTGAAAGGGTTGCAAATGAACTGGCTCCAATGCTTTGCTGTCTCTATAATTACACTCTCTTAACCAGCATCATTCCTTTATCTTGGAAGCAATATCTAGTTCAGACTGCTCCAATGAAGCGTGACCATTCTATTCCTTTCAGTGACCGACCAATTGCTCTGAACTCCCCTGTGACTAAAATATTCATAACTTTGCTTGATTCCCACTTATTGAAACATCTTGACACCAACTTTTTTTTCTGATCACCAGTACAGCTTCCATGAGACAAGATCCACTGATTCCCTCCTGTCCTACTCACTCAAGTACGGTCATCTTCCCTGGGTAACGATAGGGAATACTTTGCTGTCGCGCTTGATGCCTCTATGGCTTTTAACAGTCTGGAACAAGACTTTGTTGCCAAAATCCCTGCTTATGGCTTTTACCCTGGATACCATTTTTCTTTCTGACCATTTGAAGTCTGTAGTTGCTGATGGTATAATGTATAGGTTTTTCCTAGCTACCAATGGTGTTCCACAGAGTTCTGTTCCTTCACCTACTCTTTTCCTTTTCTTCATCAATCTTTTCTTACAGTCCAAATCTTCCTCTTTCCTCCAAGTCTTTAATGATGATTCTACCCTTCATATTTCCTCTGCCTTCCTTTCACTATCTTTGTCTGATGCTTGAAATCAGTCTCGTATCACTCTTTCATGAAAATTCAACCCTGATTTCCAGAGAGTAGCTGATAAGGGCACCCGATAATTAGTTAAATGAATGCCTCCAAGACAAAGTGAATTGCTATTATTTTCCAAATTATATCCCCATTGTCTTGAGAAAAGAAACCGAAATTAATCCTCTTGATTCTAACGACAAATTAAGAATTAAGATAGCCTCAAATAATTCTTGGAGGGATTATATCATTCAAAATTCTGAAACAGCATCTAAGAAATTGAGAGTTATGATTCACTTTCGTCATTTCTCTTCCCTTTGTCAGTTATTGAAATTCAATAAGGGTCTTAGATGTCTCTGCTTAGAATACTGCTGTCTCTTCTGGGGCACTTCCTTTACTTATATCTTTTATAGGGTGGATAATAAGGTCATCTGGCCCATTCATGACTATTCTTTTGTTTTGAAAGTCGATTTATTTTCTGTTCACCGATGGTCATAAATTTCTCATTTCTGTCGGTACTACTCCTATCAATTTTCTGATACAGTTGCCATGTTGCATCCCACCTTACTGGTTAGGCCGTGTAACATACCCTTCAGGCAGCCTGTGGTAATATATATCGAGCGATTGGATGGTATAGTAACTGCTTCTTTCCTTTCACCTCCTGACTCTGAAACTCTCTTAGTCCTTTTACTAAGCTTATATTCTTTGTAGGGATAATGACCCTTCACATATGTCTAATCTCGATTACCTCTCTATTCGCCTCAAGGTATCATCCCTTTCTCTTTTCTTTCAGTACTACTTCCATCGCTGCTCTGATTGAGTTGGCGAGTTGCATCCCTTACCCGCTTGCAAGACAGTGTAACTCACCCCAGGTGGCCTCATCACACAGGTAATGTGTGGAGTTTTGCATCCCGTGGGTTGCTCGATTCAGATACTGCTTGTTTCCTTCCGCTTCAAGATTCTGGAATTCTCTTCTTCCTTTTGTCTTTCCAATCTCTTATGACCTCTCATCCTTCAAAAAACTGATCTGTCTTCATTTCAGGGCCAAATTCTACCATGTTTCTAGGTCTTCTTTACTTTGACTATTCATTCACCCAATCTTTTTTTGTTGTTGTTTATCATTATCTTATTTCTGACTTGTGCTTGAATTGCTACATTTTCTTCTAAATGTTTTCTTGGTGTCCCACCCCTATGAGAACAATCTTATGTTGCCATCCCTGTGTCATGCTTAGTGTAATATATACTAAGTTAACCTGCTTCATAATATTTCCAGAACCGACAAGTAAGACGCATGATAGGATATTTCCTGCTGTAAGAGGTAAGAAGTTAATAAAAATCCTTTTTGCAAATGCTGTTGGAGTAGACATTACAGTAAAAGTTTCCAACACCATAATATTAGCCTATCGTTCTATATCCACGTTTTCTTTTTGAGTACCATTTTCCTTTGATATCTCTCCATGTCTTGATCAAATATGATCCAACATTTCAAAAATAAAATTTTAGCCTCCCAAACCTTCCATAGTATGGTTTTCACATCTGTGGTTTATAAAAAAAATGCAAAACATTAAGGGCTCTTCTTCAGTGACATTCAATCTCATGTGATTCTTTCAATCCTCACTACATATTCAACCATGTTCAAAGGTGCAAGGTGTCTTTCTCTCTCATTTTGCTTAATTCCATTAAGATGCTTCAATTTTCACAAACACAGAACCATTGCTTGCCAAGAAGGAGTATATACTATTTCATAATCAATTCCAAGTATTCCAAAAGCAAGCATATATCCCCTAATCAGTATCATTTGAGCAGGCAATCACCATCGATAACCCACATTCAAGCCAAGAAATATCATCCAATTCGTGAAATATATATGGTACAAAAGGATAGATTCACCATCATCAGTGTTATATTACATATGCAGTATGATGATGCACATTTGTTTCTGGTGTTGTTATTTTTGTTGTTCGGGCTAAGTGCCAGTGCGTTTGTAAATATATGTGTGTGCGCTTGGTGGCGTGTGTGCTTGTGTATTTGTGTGTGTTCATGCCAAGTCCTCTTCTTTTTCCAGCCAAAAATCTGCATATTTATGACGTCACAAATCCTGACTTGACATTTCTTATCAACATTCACGGAAAACTCGAGATTGATGTTAGATGGTATGATACTCCAACCATTATCTTTGAAGTCTATTATTCAATGGATGTAAAAGTTCATAACAGAAAGATAAAGAAATGGAATAAGCTATCATGCAATTTTAAGCTGAGGCAAACATACTGGGCTTTAGTATATGAACAGAGTAGGTGCTAGATATCAGGAATTCATGAAAAAAATAACAGAAAGGTCACGTGATCCAAATCAAACTTATGAATATCTCATATTGTCATTAAATGACAAACATAAATATCATAAAATTACATGGTTTAATACTAAAATCAAATTGGGATTTTTTGCTGTGAGCTCATATCCTTTTATGAAAATTATGCCACAATGTTTCATTTATTCCATAAGGTTGAATTCCAGTTGCAAGATATTTGAGAGATAGTGCCAAAGGTCTTTACGTGGCATACTCTCTGAAGTCTTCCACTTTGATAGGCTTCAACACACAAGGGACATCACTAATCTTCAAACATAATTTCGTGAATCCATTTTAAAAAAGAGATTCTGTACGAACCACACCGAGGAACATTTCAAATGAGAGGCAGATCCTAGACTATGACAACCTCATTTTGTGTTATTATGTACAATTATCACTGTGTATTTATATATATATATATATATATATATATATATATATATATATATATATATATATATATATATATATATATATATATATATATATATATATATATATATATATATATATATATATATATATATATATATATATATAATGTGTGTGTGTGAATGTGTGCAGGTGTGTGTACATGTGTGTGGTGGTGGTTAAGCATCAGAGAGTACTTTGAATATTGCACAAGGTTCCGGAACTCATTTTGTCAGTTATTCACGATTAAGAGAGTAGTAGATGGAATCTTCTCCCAAAGAGTTAACAGCTCTCTTCTCTAAAATTGTCTTCAACAATAATATGCCTTTTTATTTTACTCTATTTTGTCGCCTATGTTCAACTTGCACTTGGCTTCAAAATTGCCGTGTCAATATAAAAGGCATGCTTATTTTCCCTGCTGTCATAACAGGGGTTAGGAGATGACAGACGCCACTACTATCCCTTCCACAACCTTGAAATGACTGAGGGAATTTTGTAATATTCTAATTTTTTGCATAAAAACATTTAGACAGATTATAAATGCCTATACTCTGGCACGAGCTCAAGATTCAATTTGCCCCACCAATGGGATGCCATTTTACCTGTGTACTCAGTATTGTGGTTGAGCTGCCACGGGTAAAGAGACGATAGACGAGACTATTTACAGAGACTCTCTATTTAAGGTTCTATATTATGGGAGAGCATTCATTAACCCTCCTATTCATGTAGGCTTCTCTCGGATATGATCATCAATAGTTAGATGATGATATCACAAAAAAGTATTTAAATAAACAAATAGATTAATGAATACTACTTATACAAAACAACAAAGGGAATATTTAT